>CM010929.2:1377406197-1377496720 GCA_002915635.3 Ambystoma mexicanum
GCCAACAGCTCATGGGAGTCCAATGTCACCGTGTAATTTGCTGTCACTTGGGCACACCCTTTGCAAGCCCATGGAAACGGAAGCAGGAGGGGTGTGGATGTCTGCTACCCAAGCATCGAAACCAAACTCAGGACAAGCCTGCATGTGCCCAGCCACAATACAGTGTATGCCCAGGTACCCACACAAGGCAACACTCTTGCAAAATAAAAATGAAAAAGAGAAAAAATGGCCATGAAAGGGCCGGCGGGGGGGGGGCCACCTATGAGGTCCGAGGACAGGATGCACGCCACAATCCACCTGTGTGGATCATGGGAAAGGAAAACACCCCATAGGCTCGTGGCCCACACGGCTACTCTGTTTGGGAGATGAGTCGCTATGGCTCTGCCCAGACCCTGCAGCTGACTCTGGAGGTGGGGGAGCTGCCTCAGAAGATGGTGTGACAATGGGAGGCAGCCCACGCAAAGCACGAGTTTGCTCCTCCATGGCTGCAAGCAGGCGGGTCTGGTAGTTCTGGTTCTGGGTTATAATCATGCGGAGGTCCCCATGCAGTAACTCCCGGGATGACCTGACCTCCGCACGAGTTGCCTGCATCTCGGCCGAGAGCGTCCGTGTCAGACGCTCCAGCTGCTCCTCTGTCCTTCTATGGGATGAAGCCTCAAGCTCTAACAGGGTCGACCTGAGGTGACGGAGTTCTTCCCTCAGGCTTCCCTGTGGCGCTGGGACTCCATGGAAAGTGATTCCGCAGAGTCGCCAGTGCCGCCGCCTGTCCATGTTGGACGCCAACATATCCTCCCTGTGTGCCTGGCAGATGGACTCTGTAGCCTGCTCCAGTCGCTCCATCAGCCTTTCTGGGGGGACAATGGAAGTGGCCACCCTATCCATGGCCTGTGCAATCATCTCGGATGATGCTGCCTGTTGGGTGGCCATACCGTAGATGGATTGCTCCCATACGGTATTGCCAGGTGGCATACGGCCACCACGTTGACGGGCACCACACCTGCCTGGGGCAAGGCGGACTGCGCCTTGCTGTGCCGGCAAGGCCTCAGGCTGCAGGACTGCATTCCCTCTCTGATCTGCAGCCCCAGGAACAGGATCAGAGATTGGGTGGTGTGGCCCTGCATCCGTAACCACCGGAGGCTGATCTGCCGACACTGACATCCCCATTGAGGCAATGGCCTGGCTGCAGGTGGGTCGGACAGAGGAGATTCTCTCCCAAGAACACTCACCTGCGACTGCACATAGGTGTCATCCTCCGAGTCTACACCTGAATACTGCTCGGGGAGGAACCCCCAGAGACACCCCTCGACAGCACGGCCTGCAGCACTTGTGGGTTTTCACCCACAAACACACCACGTCCCTCACTTGTGGTAGGTCGGCCCGGGTTGCCCTCCTGGGACGGCTCCACCACCACATCCCCAGCATCAACAAGTGCTTCGTCCCCTGCAAAGACATGAAAGAGAAAAATGGAAACAGGCATTAGCACCATGGCATGCAACAAGGGCTGATGAACAACATAGGCAGTAGTCCTACGACACATGTCCTACATGACTGGGAGTCCTCCTATGCATTCACCATCACTGGGTCTGTAGGGGAGGCTCAGGCATACTATGTACTGATTGGAGAGCAACGCCTGCTCACCTTGATGCCTAGCACTGCCATCACACATTGGGCGGTGATTGCCATGTCAAAGGCACATGCCATCACACACATGGCATGTGACATAGCCACCAAGTGAAGAGGGAGAGGAGGGCTACTTTTTTGGATTTCAACCACTCTGGTCCTGACATTGCATCGTCACATCAATTAGTATACATGTTGTACATGGATCTGCTAGTCCAAATTGGCCACGATGCACAGTGCCTTGTCTACATCAACAAAATGCAGTAAACAATGTGATTCCACCTCCCCATCACCTGTAAAGGATTCATTTTGCATTCGTGAAGCACCGGTCAAGTAATGTTTGTAGGTGCAGCGGAGCACTGAGGGGTGGTGGGCAGAAGGGATGCCAGTCAACAATACTACTGGTGCTGGTGTCATTCATGTCACGCAAGTGCAGGGGTGGGTGGCACAATGAAGTGCAAGGGGGAGTGGCGGCTGGAAGTGCTGTACAAGGTAAGTAGGACTTGACGTCAAGGGCAGATGGTGTTAGGCGCAGACAAGTGCTGGGGGGTGGCCTATAGGGGTACAGAGACAATCATGCTGTGCTGTGGGCTCGGAGGGGACAGGGGAGGTACACACTGCATCTGGCTCGGCAAGGTCCTTTCAGATTTCTATGTGTCCTGCAGAGTTGTCACATGCCGCAGATATGTGCCCTTGGATTGGGGATCTCATCTTGGTGAGAAGGGTGAGGCGCTATTGCCTTTGGAGCATGTGGCAGGCCAGTTTGCCAGAGGATGGCCATGATGCAGGACATTCCCTCTCTGCCACCCGGCACCTGTGGTTTGGGTTCCCAAGATCCGAGTCATGCCAGGACTCTGCATTGGCATGGGGCTTCAGACAGGTGGTCATGACCGTGGCAAAGACATCCAGTGTACCTGACATGGAGTGGAGCATGGAGTGGGCCCTGTCAGGATGGGAGTGAGCCTAAGGGGGAGCTGGATGGGGGGGAGATTTTGGCAGCATGAGCCTCGACTGACACACACTTCATGGGTCGGAATACCAAGAAGGTGTGTGACAGTGGTGAGGGTGGCTTTGCCTGTGGGGTGTTGAGGGTGAGCTGGGAGGAGAGGAGAATGTGATCACTCCAGGAGAGAGGAGTGCAGAGATGGACGGAGAGGGGAAAGTCAGATGAGATCAGAGCATCAAGAGTGTGCCCTGCAGAATGAGTAGGGACAGACGGGAGTCTAGAGGGTGAGAGGGAGTTGCTGAGGTCACAGAAAGGTCACGTGGGGGCGTCAACAGGCATGCAGGTGGATGCGTACCGCACCAAGGATGAGGAATTCTGTGTCTGGGGACATGAGTGAGGAGGAGAGGTGAGGACACTCAGAAAGGAAGTAGTACATTTGACCAGTTTTCCCAGACACAGTACGCACTGTTTGAGAATGTCAAGGTGTGGTGGACAGAAACCTCACACAAGCCATTCCAGAGTGGAGTAGGTCTAAGTAGGTGTGACAGTGGCAGGAATACCCTCAGGGAAGCCAAGGGCACACCCCCCCTGCACAGTAGTGGCGGGCCAAGGAGAGGGTCAAGGATGCAGACAGAGCTGGCCGTCAGACATGTTTCCATGAGACCAAGGATGTCAAGGTGCATAACCTCATGTAAGTGACAGATATCGGAGGAATGCCTGATGCAGCCGCAGAGTAAAGGAGTGTAATTGTGGAGGAGGTTGACAGCCTTGTAGGACTTACGGGAGTGCTAGAGATCAGAGGTGCAGCATGTGTAGGAGTTGGAGTGGGAGGCGGAGAAGGTTCATGGGAGGGTGCAGGGAGGCAGTGCAGGATTGATGAGGAGAGAGGAGGGGGGACAGCAGGAGAGGTAAGGAAGTTGATGAGATGTGGGTAGCATTTCTCAAGGAGATTGAGGTTGGCCTAAGGGCCTTGGACTGAGACGCTCCATTACCATGCACATCAATAGTGGTATCTGAGGATTGGAAGGAGGCCAGGAGTACACCCAACGGGTCCCACCTATGATGGTGGAAGAGGAGCAAGGAGAGAGGACAGGGACCATGTGAAGGGTCTATGGGACAGGCAAAGGCATGTATGAGCAGATGTCAGTGAGAGTTAGCTTAGAGTAGGCTCAGATGCACTGGTCAGCAATAGGGTGGGTCGCATTGGAGGGCAGGCTGCCCTCATTTGACTTTTGGCAAGCAGGTGTCGTGCGTAGGGCACGATGGTCTGAACTGTAGAAGTCATGGAAGATAGACCATGAAGAGCAGCATGGAGTGTGAGGGAATGGGGCTCGAAACCAGACGGTACCAAAGGACCCAGGAAGGAGGTGGATGTCAAGGCTACATCCACAGTATGACTGCATGTTGGTAGGCATTTATATACAGAGGACGCATTAGCATGTGGTATCATTGCATGTCAGGCATGTGAAGATGAAACTTGAATGGCTGGGGGAAAGGAGAGGAATGGTATGTAAGACATCAGATGAATAGACAGGGGAGTATGAGCAACAATGTAGTGACAAAATTACTAATCAAGGGCAACTTCCATGGTGTTGGCCATATGTGCACTGTTGCCAGTAGGGATAGTGCTGTGGCCAGATGGTGTTGCACTGAACATACTGGATGAGGCACATGGGTGCCACTATCAACTCTGCCACACACCCCCTTGACAGGCACCCAACATGAATGCTTCACACACACACCATGCACATGGATAATACACACATGCATGTGCACTCACCGGATGATGCCTCGTAATCAGGGAGGTCTCCCACACCTTGGAGTTGTCCCTCGGTGACGTAGGATCCAGCTACGGACTCGTGTGGTGTGAGTTCTATTTCCTGTGCTGGGGACCCACCTCCAGTCACCAAGGTTGCGGCATGACTTGAGGCCAGCTTATCCTTTGCCCTGCGCTTAAGGTCATTCCAGCGCTTCTGGCAATCACTAGCTGTGCGCCTCACTACTCCAAGGGCACTTATTCTGTCAGCAATGGTCTGCCAGTGTGCCTGGCGTCTGGCATGTGTGGTCTTGGACCCTGCAACGATGACCATTTTCCCTATCATGATCTGACACATACTGAACAAGTGCATTAAGTTCGGCGTCTGTGAAGCTTGGCTTCCTTGATGGGCCGGACTGTGCAGCCGTGCCTGGGGCATCAGCCTGTGCCGGACGTGCACTCTTCCTCTTGCGCTTGGAAGGGGGTGGGGATCCAGAGTGTCCTACGCCGCTGTGGACACTAGGGGCAGGAGCCGTGGTGGACTCTGTACTGGGTGTGTGGGATTGCCCACTCAGCATGGGAGTAGGTGCAGGCATTGGGGTAGTGGGATGGGGTCAGGCCTGATCTGAGTGCATGAACTAGGACCGACACAGTCTTGGCAGGGTGTATGAGAGGTGGGGTGGATTGAGCCACACCCTGGCTACGGGGGCCAGCAGATGACCTATCTGGCATAGATGCGCGTGCCCTGATGACACCAATGTGCACCGGTGCACGTGCAGTGGACCTGCTGACCTGGATGTCAGCGATGGGAATCACCCTCGGACAGGTCTGGTGCCACAATGGCCTGGTCCGACATGGGCTGATCAGGGTTGGTATCAGCCACATGACTCTCAACTGGGGGGGGGGGGGGCATGGGTGTCCCTGACTGTTCCTCCAGACTGGGGGGAACAGGGGCGCCCTGCAAGTCACAACCACGTCCCTGTTGGATCCTCCACGGCCACCACGTGTGGCTCGGCCACCTTTGCCACCCTTACGGCTTGCACGCCTCCCAACCATGGCACTGATGGTATTGTGCGTATGGGAGTCGGTGTGCACAATTGTCCTGGGCAATTGGGTGTCAAAGGGGTTGGGTACCAGATGGTATTCGTACCCTAGTGCAGTGGCAAGGCTATATGACACCCCTGGGAAAGATGACGGGTCACGCAACGCACAGGCACCCCAAAAAAGTTAAGGAACGTGCACAATACCCCTCCTAGACCACGTGTGCTGATGGAAAACCCTGCACTACGCTGTGGCATCCAGTAACACAATGAACGTATGCGTGTCACACGCGGCCTAGATTGACCTCTGAAGGGGTAGGCTACACACGGGGCAAGCACAGATGTTAGATACGTGCGTGACTCACCGTCTGCCAGGTAAAAGAGCGTGAAAAAATAGCACTTTTGGTTGGCAACACCCCCGCCAAAAGAAGAGGTGTACGCTGTCTGAGGAGACAGGACAACTGTAGAAGGGGACACTGTTTGAGGGAACAGGCCCAGGAAAACCAGTACAAGAGGAAAAAGAGAAAAGAGCTGTCAGAGGTAACAGGGAGTACGAACTGGAAACGCCGTGAAGTAAATCGCGTGTGAAACGACAAGAAGTACCAGAATTCACCCACTCGCTCTCCACGAAAAGCACGTACAAGGAAATGGTGTTCAACACTACCTTTTATACAGGCCCACACGTACATCGTCACTTACGGCGTGTACGTGCTTGGCCCATTTTCACCAATCACACGCTTTGGCACTCCTGCGTGTAGCTCTCTTTTCACCAATCACACGCTTTGTCACTCCTGCATGTGGATCCTTTTTCACCAATCACGCGCTTCGACACTCCTGCGTGTAGCTCACTTTTCACCAATCACACGCTTTGTCACTCCTGCATGTGGATCCTTTTTCACCAATCACGCGCTTCGACACTCCTGCGTGTCGCTCACTTTTCACCAATCACACGCTTTGACACTGCACGTGCAGGTAACTATTGACGCACATATGCTGGTGACGGGTTTTCGCGCGATGAGTGTGGGGTTTTCAGGTGCAAAATCACTCCCTATCAGGCTGTCCACGCGTTCTAACACGAAAGACCACGCTCCTGGCCAGGAGGCCAAATTAAGTCCCCAAGAAGCCTGAGCACGCTCCCACCTGCCATCGCTGCTGCCTGACTGCCTGCTGGCCACGTGCCCCACAGTGCTGGTGGTGGGGGTGGTGGGAGACATGGGTGGGGGCCTGGTGGAGGGTGCCCCTGGTGGATGGGGGTGGGGGTGGTGGGAGACATGGATGGGGGCCTGATGGCAGGTGCCCCTGCACTGCTGGGGGGTGGGGGTGGTGGGAGACATGGGTGGGGGCCTGGTGGAGGGTGCCCCTGGTGGATGGGGGTGCAGGGGGACATGATCAGGTGTGCAGGGTAGTCCACTGTTTTGTGGGCTGCCTGCAGGGCCGGGGAGGGTGTACAGGGTACACCTGTGGGGCCCACCCAGCCTATTCGCATGTGATAATTCCCACGCACCCCTGTGATACACGTACCCTGGCCAATCGCGTGTTGAACTTCCCGCTACCCCTGTAATACACGCACCCTGCCTGTTCGCCGTGTGATGATTCCCGCGTACCCCTGTAATACACGTTCCCTGGCCTATCGCGTGTTCTACTTCACGCGTCCCCTGTAATACACGTTCCCTGGCCAATCGCGTGTTGAACTTCCCGCTACCCCTGTAATACACGCACCCTGGCTGTTCGCGTGTGATAATTCCCGCGTACCCCTGTGATGCACGTTCCCTGGCCTATCGCGTGTTCTACTTCACGCGTCCCCCTGTAATACACGTTCCCTGGCCCATCGCGTGTTGAACTTCCCGCTACCCCTGTAATACACGCACCCTGGCTGTTCGCGTGTGATGATTCCCGCGTACCCTGTAATACACGTTCCCTGGCCTATCGCGTGTTCTACTTCACGCGTCCCCTGTAATTCACGTTCCCTGGCCAATCGCGTGTTGAACTTCCCGCTACCCCTGTAATACACGCACCCTGGCTGTTCGCGTGTGATGATTCCCGCGTACCCCTGTGAATTCACGTTCCCTGCCTAGTCGCGTGTAGTACTTCCCGCGTACTCCTGATTTGGAGATTGCCCGCTTTGCTTTCCTTGTTTGCCTGCCCTGTGAAGTGGTCCGGGGTTAGCGCAGCCCTTAGCGATGATTTAGCGCTTTTGATGGCTTTTCCGTGCGCGAGGGCGTTCTTGGGGGCGTTACTGGCGCTGCTGCAGGCTCGCTGCGATTCTCTGCGCCACGGCTGTTTTGGGAGCTTGAAATCCATGAATACGCTGTGCGCGGAAATCTGTTTTAGCGCACGTGCCTGGCGCAGACTATCGCAGGCGCACGCTGTGCGCCAGCCGCGTGCGCTACTTGTGCGCTGGATTCTATGAATTACCCTGTTGATGCAATACACCACCATTTGCATTGTGCAGTTGGTAAATTCTAATAGTTGCCATTGTCTATTTCATATCATAAAGGAAGACATTTTTCGAGAGAATTTGGTGGTGTCCCACCAGTGGACGTAAATTCATTAAGGTGTTCCTAGGTACTGTTTTTGCCAAAGCTGAGTGTACCAGTTTGTCCATGAGGTTGGATGCGTGTTTCGAGGCAAACATTGGTGCGTCTTCATTTGGTAATTCAAGTTTCACAATTGGCTAATACTTCTTGATAATACCTTAACTAGACATCATAGGTGAGTGGGTGAAAACACAAATCATTCTAGTTTGATTGGTGTCTTTTACACATCTCTTCAGTGAGCTTTCTCTCAAGGTATACCGAGCCCTCTTCTTTGATTTATTGAGGCGTTTGTGAGGATACCCTCATTACTAAAAATATTGAATGCTCATTGTGGCCGGAACCTCCTTTTGTATTTGTATTTTGTATTTGGTTTATTTGCATAGCGCGCCAGGCCCAGAGGCAACTGGGCGCATATCTTTGAAACAGTGTTACATAACGTACAATTACAAACAGGAATCAGAGTAGGAGGCTCTACTCACTTACAGAAATCATGCAGGTAGAGCTAAAGTAGGTACACTATATAATACACAGTCCAGTAGAGGCAATAGAGGTATAGAAAAACAGTTCCTCTAACACATAGACACGTGGCAGCTGTAGGGGGGGTCTACATGATATGTACAGCGAGGAGTACAGGCAATCTCGTACATGTTAATTCTGCAGCAGCGTACAAAAGTGAGCGATAGTATGTGTTTGCCAAGTGGGTGTCTGAATGAGTGTCTTAAATGTCAAGTACAAAGAGCCATGCTTTGGTTTTGCTCTTAAAGGCATGGAAGGAAGGCTCGGCTCTGATAGCATTAGGCAGGGTATTCCAAAGCTTGGAAGCCAGGACGGGGAAGCTAATGCCACCAGCTCTTTGTAGTTTAAATCTAGGAAGAGATAAACTATTGGCTTGAGCAGCTCTCACGGACAGTGTGGAAGTATGCGGTGTGAATCGGTTGGCTAAGTACAGTGGTGCCTGGTTAGACAAGCACTTGTGAGTCAGGGCCAGTACTTTTAAAGAGAGTGGCCCTCATTACACGGATGGTGGTAAGGATTTACCGGTACCGGTATTTTACCGGTACCGGTAAATCCTTACCGCCTTACTACAAGGTCCCTTTGCAGGTTGGGGAATGTAACGCCTGCTTTTTGCAGGCGTTAAAAACCAACCCGCAAAGGGACCCAGGGAGCTAATTACGGTACCGCAATTTGCGGTACCGTAATTAGCACCTTCCCCATTCCCATTATGCCCTATGGGGCAGAAATGGGAATGGGGAAGAGCAATGGTGGAAGGGGGAATTACCGCCCCGCCAACCTTGGAATGGGGCGGTAATTCCCCTTTCCGCCAAGGCGGTGCCGGTATTTTACCGGCATGAACCATGGCGCTAATAGCACCATGTTTCTCCGCCATCCGTGTAATGAGGCCCATTCTATGCTTAACAGGAAGCCAGTGAAGATTGCATCTGTGGGTGGAGATGTGATGGTTTCTCTGTATATTTCATGCTGCTCTAATGGCATTATTATGAATGACTTGGAGTTTGTGAAGGTTGGATTGGTTGGTCCCTAAGTAGAGGGCACTACAATAATCTAATTTAGACAGGATGAGAGTTCTGGCCAAGATGGTGCAATTGGGAGTAGACAGGAAGGGTCTACAGGCGGTAATACATTTGCAAGTGTGGGCAGCAGCTGAGCTGACCGCATTAGTTTGTCTGTGTAATGATAGTGTAGCGTCAAGGTAAATTCCTAAGGTTTTGGTATCCTTGGAAACCTTAATGACGTTACCATCGATGATGAACGATTTGAAGGAGGGTTCGAGTTTGATGGGAGCCCAGGATAAGGAGTTCCATCTTGTCGTCATTAAGGCAGAAGTCGTGTTGTGCCATCCAGACCTGGATGACCATGTAGACGTCGTTTAAGGCTTTAGTGTCCACTGCATAGTCACACGTGATGGGGATGGGTGTCGTCAGCATAGTTGGTGTAAGAGACACCCAGATAGTCAAGGACATCAAACAAAGGTTTGGTGAACACATTATAAAGTGTCTGAGACACACAAGAGCCTTGGGGTACACAACAATGCAAGGAAGCAGGCTCTGCAGATGGTAATGGAGAGAAGACACGCATTGATCTATTACTTAAGAAGGATCTGATCCAAGCTGTGGCAGACTCTGAAAAGTGGGCAGCTGATGTAAGGTGTTGGCAGAGGATCTGTGGTTAACCAAATAAAATGCAGCTGATAAATCGAGTAGTAGTAATAAGGCTAATTTCCTATTGTCTTTCAAGACTTCAATCTGTGTTTTGAGGTTAATAAGGGCAGTTTCCGTCCTGTGCCGGGGCCGGAAGCCAGATTGCCTTAGACCAAGAAGATTGTTGACTTCCAGATAGTCCCGAATCTGGAGGTAAGTGGCGCAATCCAAGATTTTGAGCATGAAAAGGACTGTTGTGATGGTCCTATAGTTAGTAGGTAGGCACAGATCCAGGGAGGGTTTTTTAAGCAAAGGGATGACCCAGGCATCCTTTAGGTTGTCCGGGACTATACACGTTTTGAAAGAGGAATGCATAAAGGCTTTAATGAAAGGGGCTAGATCGTGAGATGCCTCCTTGATAATGGGAGATGGACACGAGTCGCCTTGGCAATTGGAAAGTTTAATTTTATTGATAATGCATTCATTGGGCCTCATTACACGGATGGCGGAGCCATGGCGCTATTAGCGCCATGGTTCATGCCGGTAAAATACCGGCACCACCTTGGCGGAAAGGGGAATTACCGCCCCATTCCAAGGTTGGCGGGCGGTAATTCCCCCTTCCACCATTGCCCTTCCCCATTCCCATTTTTGCCCCATAGGGCATAATGGGAATGGGGAAGGCGCTAATTACGGTACCGCAAATTGCGGTACCGTAATTAGCTCCCTGGGTCCCTTTGCGGTTTGGTTTTGAATGCCTGCGAAAAGCAGGCGTTAAATCCCCCAACCCGCAAAGGGACCTCGTAGTAAGGCGGTAAGGATTTACCGGTACCGTTATTTTACCGGTACCGGTAAATCCTTACCGCCATCCGTGTAATGAGGCCCTTTGTGTCTAATGGAAAGGCCTCTTATAGGTTAGACTACATGTTCGTAAATAAAAACCAAAGATGCTCAAACATCTCGTTCGAGCATGTAGATATCCTGTTGAGCGACCATATACCTCTTAGTGGTAAATTAACTATGACCCCTACCCAAAGATGGGGAGTGGACAAGGAGATGAACATACAATTCTCAGCAAGTCGAAATAGGATTACGTGGTCTGATAAAAATCTAGCCTCTTTCAATGGTCTGTTTGATCGCTTAATTATTGATGGTCAAGATATTGCCTGTAATGGGTTAATTCTATTACCAACTTGTTGGGTATAATACGACGCACAAACAGTAATGTCATTTTGAAAAATATAAAGGGGAAAAACTATTCACATAAGTTTGATCAAGCAATCTATGATAGGAAAAAAGAGATGATGCGTGACATCCGAAAACTTAAGCAGATATGTGACTTAAATGACAAAGAGAGAAGTAAAAGAATTAGTAACATAAAAACGCACTATAAAAATTGGATAAAGGATTATAAATATAACACCAATAATGCAAATTGGAGATGCATATATAAGCTATGCAAAACCCATGACTCAAAAAAATGTTGGTATCTTTAACGACAATTTCTAATGGATGAAGATAATAGGGAAAATAATGATGTTGGCCAGGAGGCTTGGAAACAATATATTACCGATCTCTTTTTCAAGACTAGTCACATATCTGATATTATTAACATAAATCCATGTGGTATGGCCAATTTCCCCTTTGATATTACAGACATTCTTAAAGTGATCTCAAAAATGAATTCCTCTCGTGCCCCGGGGCCGGATGGGCTGGCCAACATTGCTATAAAACTGAACCCTAAGAAATGGGTAGGCATCTTTTTCCAACTATTCACGAGTATATGGGAAACAGGTATTATACCAGAAAGTTGGAAGAAAGCTATTGTTGTCCCTATTTTTAAAAAAGGGGACAAAAAATTGCCGGATAATTACAGACTTCTGGCAATGGCGGATAGTAGTTGTAAGATCTTTTGCTCCTTGCTAGTGGATAGTTTGAATAAATGGATAGAGGATAATAGTCTTCTCTCTATTCAACAAACGGGCTTCCGAAAGGGATATAGTACCCTGGATAACTTGACTATGCTGAATTACACCATAGCTGGCTCTAAGGATAAGGGGGAACATGATATGTATGTTTTATAGACTATTCTAAAGCCTTTGGCTGTGTCAATAGGGGACTTTTGTTGGAGAAACTGAGAGGGAAAAAGATTTGTCCAAAAATTCTCCATTTTTTGCAGGAAATGTATAGGGAAACCACGGTGACCGTCTGCTTGGGTAAAGGAAGGGTGTTGTCATCTGAGATTAGAACTAATACTGGACTTAAGCAGGGTTGTGCCGCTTCTCCTATATTGTATAATTTATATGTATTAGATATGTGGGAGAGTTTTAGAGCTTAAACATTTTTCCACCTATTGTGGCTGGGAAAACAATATGCGGACTCATGTACGCAGATGATACTATCCTTATGGATAAAACGCTGATAGGATTGCAAAGAATGCTGAATGGTTTGTCTGTTTATTCGGAGGCAAATGACCTCAATATTAATATAAATAAAACTAAAATTATGGCATTTGGAGTTACTAAACAAGAAAAGAAAAAGCTTAACTCGAGATGGCACATTAGAAATATTAAATTGGAGGTTGTTGATGCCTATCCCTATCTGGGGATGCCCATTTTGAGTAAACCATGTATTAATTTCTTTCAAGAGGTAGTTAATCTGAAAACTTTAAAGACATGGAATGTGATAAGGAAATACATGGTTAGTAAGGGTGGCCACTCCATTGAAGGCTTTCTAGAAATATATAAGAGTTGTATTATCCCTGGAATCATGTATGCTATAGAAACAGTGGAAAGCAAATATCTGAGTAAATTAGACCAACTCGAAGGGAAGCTTTGGAGGCCAGTCCTTGGGTTACCTAAAGCTGTGCCTATACAAGCAATAAGATGCGAGTTGGGGACTACTTCCCTTTCCACGTTGTGGAAAACAGGATGCTGTAAACTCTACTTTAAAATAATATTGGGGGAAGAGGGGAATGAAAACCTTCTTGGTCTCATAGGGAAAAATAAGAGTGAAGGCAGGTATCAGAATTTTTATATGGTTAGTTTACAACAAACAGTACTAGCCTTCCTTGAAACCTTAGGTTTTAATGAATTTACGGGGAAGGATAATATTGTACGCATTCTGAAAAGCCTCAAAGAAAAAGCATGTATTTGGGAGTTGAGTGAAAATCAGTCTTATCTACATAACATTCCTCGATATGCAGTTTATGCTCTTCAAGGTCTTAAACCAGCTATTCCTAAACAGTATTTGTTAAATACAGGAAATAGGACTATGAGGAGATTTATTTTACAGTTACGTATGAATACTCTCCCCTGTAATGAAATAATCGGGGCTTGGACTAATATACCCCATGCTGAAAGATTGTGTGGACACTGTAAATTAGAGGTTGAGACAGCAAGACACCTTTTAACTATGTGCACCAAACTAAAGGAATGGTATTCTAAAGGATACTCAAATTTTGTTGGGGATCTTCAAAGGATCGAATCTAATCAATTCTGGTCAGCTATTTTTGATGGAGAAATTAAGGTTTTTATGGGGGCAGCCTTTTATATTTGGAAGCAAGCAATTTGTCTCTTTTAAAAAGAATGTATTATCTCTGTTCTCTATATATGTATAATATGAAATCAATGTATGTCTTTTCTCTTGTTATTGATGTAATTGTTATTTGATAGTGTATAAGGTTTTAATTAACCAATACGCACTTTAAATTTAATAAAATAAAAATAAAAAGATAATGCATTCAACCTTGGCAATGGTGAGGAGAAGCTGAACGGTTTAATATTGGGGGTAGCTTGGGTGAATAAAGTCGTAGAGGTATTTAATTGCTTATCTGTTTGGTGGCAGTGTTGCTTACATTTGATTTCTGATTGAAGAGTAGCAATTTTGTCCAAAATGTGCTTTCTGTATATGCAGTTGGTAAATTCTAGTAGTTGCCATTGTCTATTTCATATCATAAAGGAAGACATTTTTCCAGAGAATTTGGTGGTGTCCCACCACTGGATGTAAATTCATTAAGGTGTTCCTAGGTACTGTTTTTGCAAATGCTGAGTGTACCAGTTTGTCCATGAGGTTGGATGCGTGTTTCGAGGCAAATATTGGTGTGTCTTCATTTGGTAATTCAAGTTTCACAATTGGCCAATACTTCTAGATATTACTTTAACTAGACGTTATAGGTGAGCGGGTGACAACACAAGTCATTCTAGTTTGATTGGTGTCGTTTACACATCTCTTCAGTGAGCTTTCTCTTGGGGTATACGATCCCTCTTTTTGATTTATTGAGGCGTTTGTTAGGATACCCCCATTTCTAGAAATATTTTTTGAATGCTCATTGTGGCCGGTACCTCCTTTTGTGTTTTAACTTTACTTCCCCAGCTCCTGTGGTGTACTTTTGTTTTAGCAGCACAATTGTCGGTAAAGGAGTTGAATGCACAACTAGACTTGGGCATGCGACTGGGGTAGATGTAGAAGCCATTATGCTTGAACGCAATGAGGGATGCAGTAGCTAAGGAGAAGGGTTAGGTCAGTAGCCTAGCAACAGAAGGAGAGAGCAGCATGGGGAGCAGTGCTTTAAGTGTCTGGCAACTCTGTTTTTGACAGTATTTAGTACTTCCATATCTACATGCTAAAGTAGGCTCCTTCCATACCAAGTCACCATGCATGACTCAGACCACAGGGGATATGCTTTGTTGGACTGGATAAGAATCCACGGAATGACATGGGTCATATTTGCCGTCATAAGACACAATGGGGGTCATTCCGAGTAGGGCGCAAAGGGATACCGGGCACTGTTAAGGACATTGGTGCCAGTAAACCCTTTGCTCCCTACTACGAGGTCCCTTTGCGGCCCCGTCCTTATAGCCTGCTTTTACTAGGTGTTATGGATGGGATCCGCAAAGGGACTTCAGAGCTAATAACGGTACCGTAATTTACAGTACCATTATTAGCACCCTCCCCATTCCCATTGAGCCCTATGGGGGCTCAAATGGGAATGGGGATTGACATTTTCAATGGGGATTTACCGGTCCCGCAAAGGTCTGACTAGACCTGTAAGTTCCCATTGAACCAGTGCGGACACGGTACCGGTAATGGTGCTAGTCATGGCGCTAATAGCCCATGACTAGCACCAACCTCGGAATGAGGCCCATGCCGCATCCTAGATTTCTCTTCCGCCCCAATACTGTTTAGCACTGCATCTACGCAAGCAGGATGCGCAGTACCGCAGAGCACAGCCCCACTAGCACGAGCAATCAGTGAACGAGAATACAGATGCCAAGCAAGCCGTTTACTTCACTTTGTGCAAAGCTAGAAACACATTTTCCCAAATGGTTTTCACTAATTGAACAACTAGAAAGTGCTTCAAATGTCTCTTCTTTGGCAATGCACAAAGTGGAAGGCACAAGCCAGTAGGGGATGCCAGACTCTTAAATCATTGCAAGTGGGTTTTTTGTGGACCCAAGAAAAGACACTATCAAGTGAGTCCAATTGTAAGGCCCAAAGGTATTAACATAACAGATGTATTTGTAGGAGGCACTTTTATCCCCATTGGGGTATCTTGTTTATATAGGCAGATAAAGGTCATAGTTCCACAACTCAGTGGTACTCATTGTGTCCATCTAGAATGGGTGAAGGACTCAAGGGACCTGCAGGGATTTCAGCCAGTGAACATGAGGTGAAGAATACGTTCCGGTAGAGCAGGGGTCTGCACACTTTGGATTTTAAGATGTTTGGACTACAACTCCCATCAGCCCATACCAGTATACTTAATACACTTGTGTACAGGCACGTTTTTAAATGACAGAATATCATATCATATAAATAGTCAGGGATTATGAGAGCCAATCAGCAATCCTCTCCAGATCATCCGACGCTGGCTGTGCTGGTAAGCCTCATGCAAGCCCTGTACTCCGACCTTTACTTCCTGTGCATGAATCACTTCTCCTCCCCCATTCGCTGCTATCCATCAACCTCATTACCATCCTGCCTGTATCGCCTGCCTTGCTCGTGCCCCCTCCCCGTTAGCATTCTGCCAGCTCAGACTCACCAATACTCACAAGCTTATTGTTCTGACAGAATTTCCAATGCCGGATGAACTCTCTGTTCCCGAATATCTATATCCCCTATTACTGCTCAGAACCTTGTTCTTCGCTGCCCACCTGCCCATGCACTTTGCACCTACCCGGGGGTTCCATTTACTGCTGCCTTTGTCTGGTTTATGGAATATGCTTGCATCATCATACTTGCTCAATAATCCTATCTTGGCGCGCTAAATTCCGTTGGTAAAACGGCTCGTATTTTCACGAGTGTGGAAAGTCACATCTACGCATGCCCGACAACTGTATCATCCTTTTGGGATCTGCGTAATGCAATTTGACTTGTATGCTGCAGCATCCTGAGGTGAGGCTTTGCCTGTCTGTATCTTCATATCATTTTGACTTGTATACTGCCGGATGTAGCTCCCCCCAGCCCCACACCATGAGGTGAGGCTTTGCCTGTCTGTATCATCATACCACTTGGACTTCTTACGCTGCTGGATGTAGCCCCCTGCACCATGAGGTAAGGCTTTGCCTGTCTGTATCATCATTCCACTTGGACTTATTACGCTGCGGGATGTAGCCCCCTGCACCATGAGTGAGGCTTTGCCTGTCTGTATCATCATACCACTTGGACTTCTTACGCTGCTGGATGTAGCCCCCTGCACCATGAGGTGAGGCTTTGCTTGTCTGTATCATCATACCACTTGGACTGCTTATGCTGCCGGATGTAGGCCACTGCACCATGAGGTGAGGTTTGGCCATGCTGTGCACACAAACATATCTGTACAACTGTAACCATACAATGGGCCTCCTCACGAGTTTGGCGGTAACCCTTAAATCCGACGGTCGCACTATTACTGCCGGATTTAAGGGTCCGCCAAATCAGGGCTTCGGTGGATTTCTCTCCAGCTCTGAGCTGGGGGGTAATCTGCCAAAAATTTGCACTATTACTGCCGGTGGGAAATCCACCGGCAGTAAGAGCATGAAAATTCCCCATTGAGCCCAATGGGGAATGGGGCATTCCCGAATAGGCTTAGTGGGGAATGGGGAATTCCATTACCACCAAACCCGTGATCCGGCGATGATAGCGCTGGGGGTTCGGCGGTAGGGCTAATACCGCTGGCGGTAATAACGCCAGCGTTACCGGCTAACTCGTGATGAGGCCCAATGTCTTGCACTTGACTAATGTACCACACACTTCTGTAACTAGCGCCTAGATAGATACTTATGTGTTTTGAGCGATGTAATGAATGCAAAAATGAATAAAATAAATAAATAGTCCAAAACATCTGTTCAGCTACAGCTGGCAGATCTCTGCTGTAGCAGATGCATTAGTCAACTGAGCCAGAGACTGCTCCCCTGAAGCAGGGATCCGCGCGTCATAGGTATCACTTCCATGAAGCAGAGGCATTGCTAGCGCGGGGCTGGGGGAGGGAGGATGAAGCCCCAGGTCTTTTGGTTGTAGCCCCGGATAAAAGCTCAGGGGCTACACCCAAAAGGATATAGCTAGCCCTGAGTCCTGACAGTCCCGACATTAGCAAAGCCCCAGATCTTTTCCAGATTTAGCAACACCCCCTTCCCAGCCTCCCCCACAGGAAGAGACACGAGTGAAGGGAAAGCGGTAAGGGGGCGAGGGCACGCCCTGGGGGGCGGGTGTGGGGGGATTGGGGTCAAGCTACCTGAAAGCTCAGAAATGAAGGCATCGCAGCAGTTATTCACCTTGTTTCCTGCACTTCTTTTTCTGTAACTCGATGACTCAGCAATAGTGCATTCAGATCTGAAAATGCAAACGCCACGGGCTCAATTCAAATGAACGTTATTATTATTATTATGGAAATAACGTGCAGCGTGTCCCGCCCTCAGACACATGCGCAGGAGGGCGGAGCCGCTGTGTCTGAAGGAAAACAAATCTCATAACTGAAGTGTGAGGAGTGCGAGAATATTACTGTCAACCCGTAGCGCTCACGCTGTAAAGGAGCCGACACCGGAGAGGCCTCAGAGACCGGGAGGACCCCGGAGGCAGCGGCCGGAACAGCTCCCTCTGCCCGCCCGGGGATGAGAGGTGATCTGCGCATGCGTCAAGCTCAGACACTATCGACGGGGCCTGCGTGACGCGCAGGACCCGCCGAGCTGCACATGCGCAGAGGTCTGATACTGATCGGCGGGGCCTGCGTGACGCGAAGGACCCGCCGAGCTGCACATGCGCAGAGCTCTGATACTGATTAGCCGGGCCTGCGTGACGCGCGGGATCCGCCTTCTGCACATGCGCAGAATTCAGATACTGATCAGCAGGGCCTGCGTGACGCGCAGAGCTCTGACATGGCAACCGTGCGCGGAACGTAAACATTCGTTTACAGAACAAGCTCATAAACCAGATACTAATCACCAGCGCATGCGCATTATTCGGGTGCAAGTGCTGCCGAGTGTGGGGTTTGGCTGCCATTACATATGACGGTGTTGACGTGAGAGACTGTAACTGGAGACAGCCCTCTTTCTACATCTATTACCGGCGAGGAGGAGGAGGAGGAGGAGGAGGAGGAGGAAGAAGAGAAGGAGGAGGCCCTACTCAACACCCCAGGCTCGCAGGCGGAGCCTAGGGAGTGTTTGTCCTGTTTGGGTGTGAGGGGGTGTCTCCTCGTCTGCATGGATCACTTTTAGTTTCCCCTGGAAATACAACGTGGGAACAAGGAACCCGGTAAGACAAAGCCTCATTAGCCAGCAAATGGGTCCCTCGGGCAATTGAAATATCCCCGGCTAGTGGAACTCTATATAAACTTCTTTACACTGCATCATGTGTTGGAGTGTGGTATCATAGCCTGCAGGGAGGAGTTTCTCTCTCCACTAATGTCTCCACTAATGTGGCTTGCTTAAAGGACATCAAAAGCACAATCCAAGTCTATTGCCGCCGTAGAGAGTGCAGTTGAAGATGACCCCAAGGTTTTTTGCCTCACAAGTGGGTGCGGGGCAAGGCTAAGGGAGGAATCATGGTTTTACTGGCATTGAGGCAGATGTCGTTTGCAGCACACCATGACTGAATTGCAGACAGTCAGTTATAGGCAGGAAAGAGGAGGTGGCTGAGGGTAGCCTGAAGGAGAGTTGCGTGTCATCCTCATAACACTGGAAGTTAGAGATGAAGGTGGTAATCACACGTGCCAGGGCAACCATGTAGACAGTGAAGAACCAGGGGGATAGGTTAGAACCCTGGGGAACTCCACAGGTTGAAAGAGTGATAGCAGAGAGAAATGACCCAAGTTCCACCTGGGATGAGTGTTCGGAAAGGAAGAAGGTTAACTACGCCAGAGCATGACCTAGATGTTTTGGTTTATTGTGTCAAAGGCAGAGGAGAGGTCAAGAAGAATGAGAACAGAGGGAATGTTAGTGTCAAGATTTGAGAGCAGGTCTTCACAGGTGTTCAGAAGAACAGTTTTCGTGCCTCTGGATGCTCTAAAGCCAGACTGATGGTCGTGGAAGCAACCAGCAGATTCATTGTGGAGGGTAAACTGAGCCAACTTCCCCCGGAGTTTTCCCAGGAAAGGAGTGATGGAGATAGGGCGGTAGTTTGCCGGAATGGAGGGGTCGGCAGAGGGTTTCTTAAGCAGAGGGTGTACAGGGGAGTGCTTAAGTGAAGTTGGGAAAACTCCAGTGGCAAAAGAGAGATTGCAGAGATCAGCCAAGGGTGGAGTGAGAGAGTGAATGTTGTCCTTAATGGTTTTGGAGGGGCATGGGTCCACCTGTGTGGATAAAGCCTACATAGACCGCACTTGTCTGGTGACCTCATCAGGTGTGAAGGGAGTTAGAGAGGAGAATTGATTAAGGTGCCAAGGGAGGCTCCAGAGGTGTTGATGTATGATGTGGTGTGTGTGATGCTGGAAATGCATCAGGGGGACAGGGCCTCTGAATCCTTGTCCTTTACTACTTTTTATCGTGTGTTCTGTCGTGTTTTCTGCCCAGGAGTCCATGTGGGACTCCTGGCACTGCGGCTCTCTCTTTTGGTTTGGTGAACAGACCCATGGGATACCCTTGTGGCACCCATGGGTAGGGGTACAACCCTGTGCCCCTAGTGTATGTTTTTGGGCACCTGTGGGTGGCCCACAGAGCAGGGTATGGGCTGGTGGCAGCTCCATGCTGAATTTCACAGGTGCTCTGGGTGTCCTCCATTTTGGGATACCCAGGCCCTGCCATTGGGATCAGTTGATTCCTGATATGAAACAAGATGGCCCCTGTGGCCTCTTGCTTTCTATTTCCTGTTACCTTGTTTTCCCAAAGTCCTGGGAAGCCCTGACTCTGTCCCTTCCCCCTGACTGGCTGTTGGGTGGAAGTTCCATATATGGTGTTGTTGTGAAGGCCCAGCTAGACTGACTGGAGCCTTCCCAGTGACTGTATGTTGTGGGTACCTCCTGTGGGTGGGACCTGGGTGAATGGAGTGTGTGACCAATATACACTCCTTGTTGTGGTTGTCTGGTTTCTGGCATGTGAGACAAAGACTGAGACAGCCCTGTCCGAAACTGGCCTGAATGCAGTGTGTAGTGTTGAATGGCTGGGTACTTGTCCCAATCCACATTCCTTGTTGTGAGTGTCTGAAAGGGAGGAGTGTGGCCTGAATGCACTGTGTGCCTGATTGGCTGACTGACTGCATGAATGCCCTTCTGTGTGATTGGCTGCTGAGTGTGTGCCAGCAGTGTGGATGAGAGACAGAATAGTATATCTGGGGACCTCTCACCACTGGAAATTGTTCAGAAGCGTTCAGAAGCTGAGTCTCCACTCAAGAGTAACTGGAATTGCTGATCCTCGATGTCCAGCTGGAAGAAGAAGACTTGCTGTGCATTTGCTTCGACAGATCTGAAGGTTGCCGAATTCGTCGAGGACTGACCCGAGAGAGGACCTGGTAAGGCGCCCTCTTTCCGTGCTCCGAGGGATCATCGAGCACCGCTACATCTTCGCCAAAGCGCCCTGGAAGTCAGACCCTCGAAAGGCTGCCGACCCGAGACGGGACCGCCGAGAAGATCGAAGTGTAGCACCCGGACATCGCCGCCGTCGAAGTCCATTGCCGTCGACCAGGGTTCGCAGGTCTGTGTAACCGCTGGAGGCCCGTCGAAGTTGTGTTGCCCAGCCGTGGGAACCACTTGACGCCGTGCCGCCGACGACCGGAGCCGTCCGCTCCTTGCCTAAGAACATTTGAATCGAAGGACTCCCTCGTGCGCACCGTCGACCGCTTTATCCTGCCGGAGAAAGTTGAGGACGACCAACGCGCAGAGGAGAAACCTGCCGGTGGGTTTCCCGCCACCCGACGACCACAAATACTCGAACGACTCGACGCCCTTGCTGGGCCCCCGTCTTCACAATCTTTGCGGTCCAGAACAATTGTCATCGAGGTGCCCCGCATGCCTCTGCCTTGCAGGACGCCAACGCTCCATCGTCGACGAGCACCGCTTGGATCGAAGCTGCCGCCTCATCGACACCGTTCTACCCTGTTTGTTGTCGGACGTTCAACGCCCCGTGTCTCCCGCTTGAAAGGGAAGGCATTCAAGAAGGGCCGTCGATTCCCCGACGCCGAACGCCGAGTTCCTCGATGCTTCTCGACGCCTCTCGCCGATCCGTGACTCCTGCTTGAAAGGGAGCTAAGAGCTAGGGGGAAATCAGCCGAAGCTGTGATTTGGCGGACCCTTAAATGCGGCGGTAATACAGTAATAGCGCGATTGAATGTTCTCCGGGCCACACAGGTCCTGCACTCTCCTTGACCCACTGAAAATGATACTTTTATATTTAATAGCGATATTGGGGCAATTTTTTGCACATGTGATCCAGGGGTTATCTAGATACGCCATTATCTGACATCCCCTGGCTGCCCTTCCTTTGCGTCCCAATTACCCTAGGCACCCTTCCCACTTCTCTTTGTATACCATTTTTCCCTAAAACACACACACTCACTCCTAAACACTCACCTCCCCCTTCGTTCACTTACTGTTCACACCGGCCTTCTCCTCAGGCCCGTCCACTCACTCTGTGTTAGTAAGTAACAGCCCTCTCCACAGGCTCACCTTCTCCTTATGTTACTAATGACAAGCGCTGAGTCACCTCCACTTCTTTGCCTTTCTTATTTATTTATTTTGTATTTATTGTGTATTTGTAAGGTGCTCATACAACAAGACATTGGGCCTCATGACGACCCTGGCGGTCCGGAAATAACGGTGGCGGTAAACCCGCCGCCACCGTTGTTTCCGGACCGCCTGATCCCGACCCCTGCAGGGGGGAGGTGATGTTCCCGCCAGGTCTGACCTGGCGGGTTTAACACCTCCCGCATGCAGGCGGACGAGGAAACACCGGCAGCATTACGAGATGCTGCCGGTGTTTCCATGATCCCGATTCCCATTGAGTCCCATAGGACTCAATGGGAATGGGGATTTACCCCATTCCGCCTCCGTGATTCCCGGAAAACCGGGGTTCTAATGCCCCGGTAATTCCGGGAATCACGGAGGCGGAATGGTAATACGAATCCGGCGGTAACCAGGCGGTTTTACCGCCGCGGTTACCGCCGGACTCGTAATGAGGCCCATTGTGTTTCGAGGTGCCCACAGGGCAAAGGGGAGGGAACAGGGGAATAGAAAGGCAATTACAATAACACTGATGAAGAGTACAGAGGTGGTCCTACCAGGCCTTGTGAGCATTCAGAACATGCAAGTGCAGAGAGAGAGAAGGGACAGGGGAAGGGGGGTAAGTGCTAGAGGCTCCACAGAGGGGAAAGTGTCAGAGTCAGTTCAGGCTACAGCTTACCACTATAAGGCCAAGCTCACTATTATAAACAAGCTACCAGTTGATGTTGACCCTTCTACCTTGAGCCAACACCACAGGATAACATGATAATATGAACAATACTAACTACCCTGCATTATTCTCTGCTCCCCCCAAAACAATTAATTATTAAAAAAAGACACTCTTCCGACATATGATGCAACTATACAACCGCTGGTGCTACACGCACCACCTGTCTCACGGGGTCCGCCTCTTACTACGGAACTCTCCTTCCTGCTGTAACGCAGGAATGCCCACACCCATGTCCACTCCCTATAGAGTGGCACATGCTAAAATATAATACTACTACAGCCGATCGTCCTTCCACATTGAGGATGCATCCTAAATACCATAAAATACTGGCCTCCCTGCCGTGGCATGCGACCCCGATGCAGTGGTTTCTTGCATGGTTACACTCACATCATAGAGATCCTTGAGTTCCCTCGGCACCAAGTCTCCCGTATGGGCTCACTCCCTCCCCTAAGCGCAGGCAGCACTCTGGACCAGGCAGACCTTTGTGAACTCAGTGTCTACAGAGCCTCCTCTGTGATGCTCGTGGATCAGGTCTGTGGTCGCCGGACCTGCGCCCCAAGGAGAACTGATGATCTTGCTGGGGCTAGTACAATGTTCATGGTAATGGAAACAGTTGCGCTTCAAACTTCACGTCTTTGTGGTTCCCACAAAGCCTACTGGTTAAAATACGTCATACCCCTACAGCTAGACAAACATTAGTAAAACATGTTTGGAGCAAACAGGTCTGCCCTCTCTTAGCTCATCTCCTCCCCATTTGGTGCCACATTGATTCCCGCTCCTCCTGCAAACAGTTTGCAATTTGTAAAAACATTTGTGCTGACCTTTGTTAACCTGCAATTGGTCAACACCACAGCGGAAGGAACACAAGACACCCTGAACTTGTGGGAAGGGAGACATTCACTCGGCACTGGCAAGACAGCGACTTTCACAAACATTCTAGTGGACACACAGAGGTCTGGTTACCTCTCAGGGATACCGGAACTTAACGTCTGATTGGTTCTTTGAGGAGCTTGGCTCCCTTCCCATTCCCATACCCACTGGCCAAAGAGCAATTAAGACTGCTCTGGTGTTATGCAAGTGTTTCTCTGGATCAGGTCAACTTCCCCAGCACCCACAAGCAGCTGTGGGACTGGCTCGCCGACCGTGATTACATCACCCAGTTAGGTCTCAGTGACTATGGTCTGCTGGAGACGAGCAGCTTCAGTTCAGCTTCCCCCCTCACTTGACTGTAGTGAATGGGTCATGTTTTAGAGTGGGCCTTCAGGGTGAAACCCAACCTGTGACATCCCCATGGAGTACGTTTACCTGTGGTTGTCTTTTTTTCTCATACTTGCGCATACAGGTTCTTTGTGTCAATGTCATAAACAGGGTATCCCCTTCACTTTTTCGCTTCGAGGCCTGATTAAATGGTTGTCCCAACCCATTCCATTTTTTCCCTCAGTTGGTAGGTGCATACCCCCCACCCCGGCCCTGTGTCTGGTACAAAAGCCAGGCCAGCAACAGTACAGAGGAGCCGTGTACACCATTTTAAGGACGGTGTGGCAGTGCAAATGGGGGCTGGGAGGGAACGGAGAGTGGCAGTGCGAAGGGGGGATGGAGGGACAGCACAAAAGGAGGGGAGGAGGGACAGGACCAACATCGCTAGCAGGGAAAGGAGCCACAATGCAAGGGTGGAAAGGAGTGACAGCGCAAGCGGGGTAAGTAGCAGCAGCACAAGAGGGGAAAGTAGCAACAGCATGTGAAGATTATGGGCCTCATTACATGGATGGCGGTAAGGATTTACCGGTACCGGTAAATCCTTACCGCCTTACTACGAGGTCCCTTTGTGGGTTGGGGGATTTAACGCCTGCTTTTTGCAGGCGTTAAAAACCAACCCACAAAGGGACCCAGGGAGCTAATTACGGTACCGCAATTTGCAGTACCGTAATTAGCGCCTTCCCCATTCCCATTGAGCCCTATGGGGCAAAAATGGGAATGGGGAAGGGCAATGGCAGAAGGGGGAATTACCGCCCCGCCAACCTTGGAATGGGGCGGTAATTCCTCTCTCCGCCAAGGCGGTGCCGGTATTTTACTGGCATGAACCATGGCGCTAATAGCGCCATGGTTCTCCGCCATCCCTGTAATGAGGCCCTATGTCTGTTATTTTTCTGTTCAATTGCAACCTGGTCATAGTTGCCCTATATTGTAGTTTTGTACTCAATGGAAAATCTAGGCAGATATGAAAACCCTGGGATCTGAGCATTACGCTGCATTACAAGCATTTCTTTTTGGAGAGGTGAAGTTCTACTGGCAACATACAGATGTCCTCATAAGAAACCTCTACATGGCATTATTTTTTGGAGATGTGCAGTACCACTGACATGCCATGCAGATTATGCTCCTCTCCTCATGAATGCTTTGTCAGGAGGGCAGCCTTTCTGCTTCTCCTGTTTTCCCAGTCTTACATCATCCAACTGCTGAAAATGGCTTTTTATCACCCTTAATATTCCTTGGCTTAGACAATGCTTGTTTGGCTAGTTAGCAGATACTCATTACGACCCAGGCGGTAAGGCATTACCGGTACCAGTAAGGGCGCTGGTGCCGGTAATCCCTTACCGCCCAATTACGAGGTCCCTTTGCGGGTCCGAAACCAGCTGTTAAGGAAGGGACCCGCAAAGGGACAATTACCGCCCCTCCAACCTTGGAATGGGGCGGTAATTCCGCCATTCACCATGGCGGATTCCGGCATCAACCATGGCGCTAATGGTGCCATTGGTTAACGCCTGGGTCGTAATGACCCCCATTGCCTCTTCTTCTCTTAAGCAATAGGAGGTTACAATTGTCTTACTTCTGTATTGCCCTCTCTTGGCTTTGGTAATATTGGTTCTTGTAGTGTTTATGACTTTACCTACTTTTGGCATATGTAGTTACTTCTATCTTTGTAATTACAATTGTAACCTTTCTGTCTGTTCCCAAAAGTGCTTATTCTGCCACTTTGATTGTTTTATCTCAGTTCAACATGTAACATTGTTTGTAGTTTTCTATTTTTTCTTCTTTACATTAATTCTGGATTCAACATTTGCACTAGGGGCGATTACAGAGCGTTCCGGGGTGACATACTATTAGTGAACTCACTGGGTGGCGCATATGTATCTGCTTGCTCCGCTGCCACTCTGCTGTCTGCTTCTTCTGCTGTTTGCAACACAGTAAGCTGCATTCATCTTCCTCCCGCGGCTTGTGCCGATTGGGTTAGGAGTGGTCCTCGCTCCAAGTGTGCTCAGGTGCTCTCCTGCCACCGGAGCACAATTTAGTTTCGGGAAAGCTTTTCAAATGTACACTTTGCGTTGCACAATATCTGCATGCACGGCCACCAGGGAAAAACTGTAACAACACTTCCCACTGCGAGCCTCTGCATAAAGGGTCATCACGATTAGAGACCCTCTCGAAACCGGCATCCGCTTCACAGCCAGCCACAGTCCCGCCATCTCTGCTTCCTGTAAGGGGTCAGTAATGCGAGGCGGGAAACTGCTTGTAGTTTTCTCAAAGTAAGACAATTTATTAAAATAAGCCTTCTTGCCCTACTCTATCGAGGAATTCCCTACCTATTCTAAATGCTAAGGGAACAATCTCTAGCATAGGTAAACTGGCCCTCACTCTAAACAACAAACATTCAAAGTAAATGATAAAGCAACACAAGATAACAAACAAGAATGAAACAATATTTAGATGACCCTCACCCATCGTGCGTAAGATCCTTTTTCCAGGGTTTTAAAGTTTGCTTTAGATAAATGTTTAAAGGAAAAGAAAAGTCTTGAAGCAGTTCTTATCAGTTCCAAGTCAACACAAAAGTTCATCAAACCACAATCCACTGGTAGCAATTCTCTGGTTTGGTTGAAAAGATCCGCTTCCAAACTCCATTTAAAGAAAATAACACCAATGATATTTCTGGTTATCTTGTCTTCAAGGTTATTTGCCACAGTTCAAAAGAATAGGTATATGACTTCTCCAACTACAACTTTACAATAGGTAAAGACATCTGCAGTACATTTGGTATATTTAAGAGAAAAGAGCCCAGCTTATGAGTCCTCCCGACCCCTGCACACCATTTGAGCCAAAAAGAATGGCTAAATAAATATATCAGTGTTATAAAGACAATGCAGTTATGATACATAATGTATTGATGAATTTTAGATATTCGATGATCAGATCTATAACCAGTATTCATTTTCATTATCTCTGTGAAACACGGAGTGGAAGGTGCGGCGGAAGGTGGTCTGCGGTGTACAGTCTTTTCTCTTTTGCTTTTATGGAGGCGGGGCAACTGCGGGACACTTGCTGCTGCAGGCTTTCAAAAAGCCATTTTCTCCACAGAACGCGGAGCAGAAGGTACAGCGAAAGGTGGTCTGCAGTGGTCCGCGGTGTGGCCAAATTGGAAATACAGGGCCTCATTACATAGAAGGCAGTATAAACCATGGTGCTATTAGCACCATGGTTGCCGCCGGTACCATACCGGTACCACCATGGAGAAAAAGGGAATTACCACCCCATTCCAAGGTTGGCGGGGCGGTAATTCCCCCTTTCTCCATGGCCCTTTCCCATTCCCATTTTTGCCCTATAGGGCATAATGGGAATGGGGAAGGCGGTAATTACGGTACCGCAAATTGCGGTACCATAATTAGTACCAAGGTCCCTTTGCGGGTCCCAACTTTAACGGCTAGTCTACACCAGGTGTTAAGGTCGGGTCCCGCAAAGGGACCTCGTAGTAAGGCGGTAAGGGTTAATGGTCACCGGTACCCTTACCGCTGACCATGAACCCTTACCGCCTTCCGTGTAATGAGGCCCCCAGTGTTCTATAGCGTGCCCTTGAAAGGCACAGGAGATTGGAGCCCAGCGTCTGGCATTCCACATTTTGGGCTCCCAGCATACAAGACATGCTATTGGCAAGTCCTTCTCCCTGTATTTCCTTTTTTTATCTGTTGAACATGAAGAGTGGAAATTACTCCCTTCGGAGTGCAGCTAGTAAAAGGGCTCGTAGCCCGGCACCCATCAAAGGGAAAGGGAAAGGGAAAGCGAGGGACCCCCAGCACCTAAGAAAGACAAACTTAATCATGACACAGATTCTCAGAGCAAAATCCCAGGCTGTTTCTTACTTGTCCTCACAACCCAGACTGAAAATATTGGGAAGATTGATGTCGCTACCCCGCCCAATAATAATGCAACCCTTGAAGAAAGATCCTTGTTTGACTCGCCGACCATAGACACTAATCACCCGCTTCTTACGATGTGCGTTGGCCTCTAGAGATATTCCTGGCAGATGAGCAACGTGAACAGAAACATATATTGGGCAACATTGTAGATATTATTCTTGCATGTAGCAAGGATTTGCCCCTGGATATTTCCACAGACAGGACAAATGAACCTTGTACATTGACTACGATCCCTACTATTCCTCAAAGACCCACACCCACTGTGGAGGGAACCGTCTACATAACTCTACCCACTAATATCCAAGAGACCTCACACTGTGAAGGTATTAGAAATGGAGCATCATATGGCAGGAACAAATAACCATGTGTCATCTGTCCTTGATAAGGGTGCACTGGTGCCTATGCTGGGGCTTTGAGAGGGGGAAAAAAGGGAAAAATTAAAACAAATAAACCAATAAGAAGCAAAGGAATGCTGAATAATGAGACCCAGCATATTGCCCGGGAGGTGTCGAGTCCCCATGCAGATTTCAAGATGTTGGTTGAGGGGGGCCCATTGGTGTCAATTAAATGGTCATTCAAGGGGATGGCACCTTCAAAACAGGTCACGCTCAGAGGCCCCTTGGATAAATGGTTTTGCCCTCAACCTATTTCCTCTGTGCCATTAATGATTCCCCAACCTGTATTACAACCTCAGCAATTACCTGGCCCACTAACTGTGCAGGCCAATCTGGGCAGTGCTAACCTACAGAAAGGACAGAGGTTCCGATCAGACATGGTACAAAATGGTTCTTCACTTATGGTATTACTGGATCCTATGGTCCCAATGAAGTCACGACCACAGTCCTTGACAGTGACCTATTCGAACGGCCCATACATCATTTTGAATTGGGTTCTAACCCTGTGACAGGGTTGAACTCCTTGTCTATCCCTGCACCCATTAGTAACAATTATGCGCTGATGTTTCGTATACCATCATAATCCTCTCCCAGCGGATCCACCACACTGAATCTGTTGTTTGTCTCCACGACCACCATTATGGCTTCAAAGCAACCAGAAGCCCGGAAACTGCACTTCTGAACAGCTGTGAAGACTTGCTCTCAAATCTTGATTCCAACTTTCCCTCCGTTCTCATCCTTGTTGACCTTTCCTCTGCCTTTTGAAAGGGTCATTCATAGCACCCTTCTTAACTAGCTCCGTGATAAGGATCCATCCTCTCCCCTGTAAGCTTCATCCTCTTCGAGCCCTCACCACTCGATACGGCATCTGCATCCCCCAATACTCCGATGACACACAGCTCTATCTCCATCGAGGAATCAAAGTCATCCACAGACTAAAGGCCTGCCTCAAATTGATCCAGTCATGCATGTCCAGTGCTTACTGGAAGCTGAACCCCTTCAAGACTGAATTTGTACTGCTGACCAACTACACCGAGCACCCTGACATCCAGAACTGGTTCTCTGATATGAACCTTGAGGGCTTCACACCCCAGCTGACCACCTTCGCCTACTCCCTTGAGTTAGACATCGACTCACCTCTCCTTCAAACAACAAATAGTTACAAATGGCTTGGCCCTTCATCCCAGAAAAAATGTCTGATATGCTGTCAAAGCTTTGGTCCTCCCCCCACCAGTATGGTGGCAATGCCCTTTTTTGAAGACCTTCCGGCAACTACACTGACAAAACTGAGTTGTGTCCTGAATGCTGCTGCACGTCTCTTCAAAGGACTCCTCAAATTTGACCACATCAACCTGAACTGCACTGGCTCCCGATGCAAGGCTGTATCATCTTCAAATCATGCTGCTTCTACAAGTCTGCAACCCTGAATTCCCGAAGCCATCACAATGAGAAACCCAGCATCTCTGGAGGTGTACAATCCACCAGAAGTAAGGACATGTGCAAACTTTAACTTCGCAATTGCAGGAAAGAAAGAACCAGAAGACAGGCCTTCTCTGTCTATGACCAAAGACCCTGGAACCTCCTTCCTGTCAACATCAGACTTGCCCCCTTGCTTCTACAGTTCTGGAAGGAGCTCAAGACCCCCCTCTTCAATGAATGGCTCCTCCCAAACACTTAGGTCCACACATCGTCCACCTACCTGCATTTGGTAAGTATTGTATTGAGTAAGGAGAGTAGATTAAGGCCTAGTGGAATACATCACTGCAGAGTACTCTAAAGATGCAATGCACAGAGAGGGGGTAAAGTGGGCAATGCATTGGTGTTGTGATGAAAATGGAAGACTGTCCCAGTCACCAAATCGCAGCAAACAGAGAACAAAGATGCTCTAAAATCCATGTGCAATCTTCAGGCATTCAACGTCTGTAATCACAAGGCCACTTTCTAACAAAAATGTTAGAATGCATTGAACAGAAAATACGAGATGTTAACACTGATAGGAGGCCAGAGAGAAAAATCTAGAAGCCCTTGCTCCTTTCACATTACCAAGTGTCATTCATTTCTTCTCTCGTAATGTCCCAGAGTCAGCTGATCCATCTTCCAGATCCTGTTCTTGAGGGAAGTGTGTGGCGCCCATGTCACGTCAGTCTACCTCATCTCCACAGGGTACCGTGCTGGCTGCAGGGAGTCTTGCCTTGGTGTCTCTAATTCAGCCTGCACATCACTGTGACGTTCAGGCTGCCCTATGGCCATGCATGCAGCAGTGAGTGGCACTAACACAGCTCTCTGTGAACTGTAGGAAGCGGCAACAAATTGGATGTATATCGGAAAATGCAGTGCCTTTGCTGCTGCAGAGACCTCTGATGTAATGCTGGTGAGTGGCGATTGCACCACTCCCCTTGAATTATAGGGCATATGCAAGTTCTTCTAAAGATGCTGTCTCTGTGTATGAGACGCCATTAGCATTAGGCATCCTGAGTTGGAGCCTGTCATGAGGAGACCAAGTGCACTGGATATGGCAAGTAAAAGGTGCACAAAATCAGACAGTGAGTAGATGAGTATCAAACAACACACACTCAGGAATCCAAATACATGCCCTCTAACACCCAGGGTGTGCAATTAGAACGTTGCACGAATGCAAATATAGGAACAGGATGTGGGGTAAATACTGTGAGGGCATCTTGGAGTAAGACACAGACAACAGATTCAAAGTTTAAGACGACACTTTTATTAACTTAAATGCCAGGATGGGAAACCACCTTTCTTGCCCTTTAATATGGTGGGATTTCCCTACCAAACCAAAACTAAGGAAAGTCAAAGGCCCTCATTACGATACTGGTGCTAAACCATGGCGCTATTAGCACCATGGTTGGTGCCGGTATCGTAACAAGTCCGCCAATGTTCAATGGGGAATTACCACCCCATTCCAAGGTTGGTGGGGCGGTAATTCCCCATTGAACATTGGCCCTTCCTCATTCCCATTTTTGCCCCGTAGGGCTCAATGGGACTGGGGAAGGCGCTAATTATGGTACCGCAAATTGCGGTACCATACTTAGCACCAAGGTCCCTTTGCGGGTCCCTACTTTAACGGCTGGTCTAGACCCGCCGTTCAGGTCGGGTCCCGCAAAGGGTCCTCGTAGTAAGGCGCTAATGGGTTAACGGCGCTGCAGCCTTTTACAGCGCCGTTAACCCATTAGCGCCAGGGTCGTAATGAGGCCCAAAGTCTTTAAGTTCAACTTAGGAATCTTTGTGTCCAAAACCTATACTTGCCCTCACAACTAGTCTTATACAACATGCAGGCATGTTAGAAACAAACAGAATAGTGTTCAGCATAAAGTTCGTAGCTGAGTCCAGCTCACAGCTCCTTTCCCCAAGTATAAAGCAGTTCTAACAAAAGTCCTAAGATTGCCTTGCGTTCCAAATCAATATTGGATTGACCAATGCTCAGGATTCCCTTCCCCAAATTCCAGAACACAGTTCATAACACAATATGTCCAGAGGCTCTATCCTCAAGACAATGGGCCTCATTATGAGTCCGCCGGTCCAGACTTAACGTTGCCGGTATAACCATACGGGCACCATTTACCGGATATGCGAATTCCAACCATCGCAACTGGAAATACCACCACCAGAAATCGCCACCGCGGACTCAACGCATCAGAAAACTGCATCAGCACAGAAACCACGCGGTTACCAGCTATACGTAACACAGCGTGCATTACAACTAGCATGGACACGGAAACACCGCCATAAAAATGGTGCTAAATCTGTGTACACGGTGGCGGTAATGGCGCCACCGCAGACATGACGTTAAACAGTGCCTGTTGAGTTGAATCAGTCCACAGGTGCACCAAATGAGCCCAGCTGGACCCAGCAGGCCACTGGGAGCCTACAAAAGGGCCACACCCAGGCCAGCTCCAAACACAACAATGCAGGCACAGCTGCAATAGCAGCATTGGGACTGGGGCTATTGAACCTACAGGCAGCACTGCACATGGTGGCAGTAATGGTGGAGAGGAGGAGGCGGAGGCGGAGGAGACACAGATGGCAATTGGCAAACCCTGCACCCATGCCTAACCCAATTGTGCAGGTGGCACAACCCCGCAGGCAGCCTGCAATACCCTGCATCAGGGCCTCACCCTGGAACCTCACTCCAGGACAGATCCACACATTATACTGGCTGGACCATCCAACAATCATGTACATCACCACCATGATCGAGGACGACATCAGCAGCCACATTGGCATTCCGACTGCAATCCCCCCCTCCTCCTGAAGGTTGTGTCGGTACTGCATTTTCTTGGCACTGGAACGTATCGGCACACAGTTGGTGAGCTGCATGGGCTCTCACAACCCTGCCTTTCAAGAATACTGGGCCAGGTACTGGATTCCCTGCTGCACCATGTGTCGGAACACATCGTCCTACCCCGTACACTTGCCCAGGTCATTGCCACCAAGTTGGCCTTCCATGCCATCGCCGCCATGCCTAATTGCATTGGAGCAGTAGACTGCACCCACATAGAGCTCACAGTACCACGTGCAATGGAGATGGTGTACTACAATAGGAAACTGTACCACTCACTGAAGGTCCAGGTGGTATGTGACGCTGCCCAAGTGATAACACATTGCTGCGCACGTTTCCCGGGGTCAACACATGACTCAATCGTCCTGCGGAATTCAACATTGCCACGGTACATGGAACGCTATGCTGGACAAAGCACATGGCTATTGGGTGAGTACAACTGCCAATGCACGGGCCATGTGAAAGGGGGGTGCCCAGGGCAATGAGGTGTGTGAGTGGCCTGCCACAACTGCAAATGCATCACCCCCTGTCCCATGTAATGGACAGTCACCTCGACCCACAAGTCAGAAAGCTAGACATGACAGGTGGCCACAGTGTGACAATACACACCCTGCCAAAGGGGATGCAGAACCAAGACTAGTACAAGATCATACAACTTGAGCTACTTGATTGAGCCACCCACACTATGCACCACTGCCCCCCAATGCACATGTGTACACATGACACATACTGCATGTACCACTCCATCACAGTCCTTTGAGTGACTCCTCCATGTGTGTACATCACAGTGCAATGGCATACTCGCCACCCACTACTGGGCGCAAGGCCAACCCCATATGCACTGCAAGTTGTTGAGAATGTCCAAGAGCCAATGTCGACATCAATGAACCAAGATTGTTAATCGCCCAGTGGTCAGACTACTGCCCGGCCCATTATGATGATTGACCAATGACACATGCATGCACTGCATCTGATGAAGACATCTATACCACAAACACTGACATGTCCCCCACATCTACATCCCATGTAGGTGATGCGGGATATGCACTCACGCCATGGCTGATGACGCCCGTACGGAGGCCAAGGAACAGGCATGAGGAGGCGTACAACAGGGCACACATCCGTACATGTGGCATGATAGAGAGGACGTTTGGCCTACTGAAGGCCAGGTTCCGCTGCTTGAGCAGATCTGGCGGATCACTGCTCTACAGCACAGTGAAGACGGGTAAAAGTGCGCTTGTGTGTGCCATGCTGCACAATCTGTGCATGCGCAGGAACATTCCGCTGCCCCCAGACATAGAGGATGATGATGAAGATGGGGATGGGGGGATGGGGATGGGGTGGGCATGGAGATGGGGATGGGATGGCTCCACACCCTCCCGGGGGGTGCACAAGATGGCCAACATGCACGGGATACACTCATTCACATTTACATTTGAGAGGCAGCACATGAACAGCATTGCATGTAAATGAAGATGCAGGTAAATAAATGGATTGATTGCAAATGAAATAACGGATGTCCACGCCTGAACATTTTTTCAAGGGTGATTTATTCAAAACAAAGCAGGATAGAAGGCATATTGATGGGATAGCTGTACAACCGTGCCCATCCACCACACAAACGTACCCACCCCCAACCAGGCCCCTAAACACCACCCATTATGGACCTCACCCACCACCCAAACGTACCCACCCCCAACCAGGCCCCTAAACATTACACCCATTATGGATCTCACCCACCACCCAAACGTACCCACCCCATACACCCATTGTGTCCCTGATTGTCTCCTGCACAGCTAAACACACATGGCATTATTTGCGTGTACGCTTGTGCGCATGAGTGTGCTTGCCAGAGGGCCCTGTCAGACGACTTGAGCACCTCCGTGGGCTGGCAGTGGTGGAGCTAGATGGGGTGGTGCTGGTGGACAGCACTGTTGGTGTCACTGTTGGCACACGTCCTAGATACGCCTGCTGGGCAAGCAACATGGACTCTGCTATGGTGGATGTGACACTGTTGCCTTCCCGGACATGGCGTGCCAAGGTCCCGATGGTGGTGGCAAAACGTCCAATGGCCCTGAAGAGCCGACACACAGATGTGGAATAGCTCTCCCTCTGCAGCCTAGCCTCCTCCTCCTGCTGCAGCCTGGCCTCCTCCCGCTGCAGCCTGTCCTCCTCCCTCTGCAGCCTGTCCTCCTCCCGCTGCAGCCTGACCTCCTCCCTCTGCAGCCTGTCCTCCTCCCGCTGCAGCCTGTCCTCCTCCCGCTGCAGCCTGACCTCCTCCCTCTGCAGCCTGGCCTCCTCCCGCTGCAGCCTGGCCTCCTCCTCCCGCTGCAGTCTGTCCTCCTCCCGCTGCAGTCTGTCCTCCTCCCGCTGCAGCCTGTCCTCCTCCCGCTGCAGCCTGTCCTCCTCCCGCTGCAGCCTGTCCTCCCGCTGCAGCCTGTCCTCCTCCCTCTGCAACCTGTCCTCCTCCCGCTGCAGCCTGTCCTCCTCCTCCCGCTGCAGCCTGTCCTCCTCCCGCTGCAGCCTGGCCTCCTCCCGCTGCTGCCTGGCCTCCTCCCGCTGCTGCCTGTCCTCCTCCCGCTGCTGCATGTCCTCCTCGCGCTGCAGCCTGTCCTCCTCGCGCTGCAGCCTGTCCTCCTCCCGCTACAGCCTGTCCTCCTCCCGCTGCAGCCTGTCCTCCTCCCGCTGCAGCCTGTCCTCCTCCCGCTGCAGCCTGTCCTCCTCCCTCTGCAGCCTGGCCTCCTCCCGCTGCAGCCTGTCCTCCTCCCGCTGCAGTCTGTCCTCCTCCCGCTGCAGCCTGGCCTCCTCCATCTGCCTTTCAACAAGCTGTGTAAGGGTGGCCTGCTGATCCTCCATCCCCTGCATGCGGACATTCAGCTCTGCCATGGAGGGGGTTGGTGACCTCATGGGACTATGCAGTGAGGGGGTGCTGAACTGTAGGTCGTGGAGGGATGATAGGTCATCCAAGGTGGCCCCCTCCCCCTGTGGCCCTACTTCAGCCTGCATGGCTGCAGCACTGTTATCACTGCATGCAGCCTCCTCCGCAGTGCAGATGGTCTCAAGGATGGGATCTGTGGCTATGATGGGTGGGCGTGACACTTGTGTGGCAGCCGGCAGCATGGGGATGGTGGCGTTGGCTGGTGCATCCGTGCCAGATGCAGCTGGTGGCTGTGTTCCAGAGCAGCTTGCGTCGTCCTCCTGGGCAGGGGTGCTGCGTCGTCCTCCTGGGAAGGGGTGCTGCGTTGTCCACCTTTGGGTCACTCCTGGCCTGAGTGGGGGGAGGGGGTTATGAGTGGGTCCTTTGGGGCTTTCCTGCCCTGACTGGGGGGGGGGTTATGAGTGGGTCCTTTGGGTCACTCCTGCCCTGACTGGGGGGGGGGGGTTATGAGTGGGTCCTTTGGGTCACTCCTGGGCTCAAAATGGCTTTGTAATCTGTGCACTTGCTGGCGTTTACAGGTGGGCTCACTCCTGCCTCTTCATCGCCAATGTCCTGTATGCCCTCAAGGTGGAGGATACTGCTGCAGCGCTCCTCCCATGACTTCAGTTTTAGTGGTGATGTAGGCCCTCCACCTGTGCCACAGCTCTGCTGGCGGTGTGCAGCAATGAGGTTGCGCACTCTGAGCCTGAGGTCGTCCCACCTCTTGTGGCAGTCCTTCATGCTGCGTGTTGTCACACCGACTGCTGTGCACTTGTGTGCAGCTTCAGCCCTCACCTCTTTTCGACGTTGCTGGGTTGCACAGCGCTGGTCAGCGCTGAAAAGTATTTCTGCATGCTGCACAATGTGGTCCACAATTACTGTCAGCTCTGCCACACTGAAGCACTGTTTCCGCTGTCTTTGTGCTGGGATCCAGGATGCCATGGTGGTTGTTGTTTTTGCCTTCTCAGAGTGGTGATCTGGCCTGTGCGGACTGTGGATGCCAGTGGATTGTGGTTTATATAATGGCCGCCTCTCTCTTTCCGGTTTTCGCGGTTCATTGTATTTCCGCTTCCGGTGTTTCCGTGTCTGTGACGACGGTGGCGGTCACGGTATTTGCACTGCTTTTTGAAGTGGAATGTTCATTTCCGTGGGTGTTTACGTGGCGACGGTGACACCGTTTCCACGTTGGTGTGGTGCGCACGACCAACATTCTGTAATGCGCTGCTCATTGTGCAACCTTGCGGACGCGGAATCTGTATCACCGTCATCACGGAATCACCACATTCCGGACCGGCGGACTCGTAATGAGGCCCAATGAGTAGTTCCATCCTTAGGGATTCCTTCCCCAAGATACAATTTCAGTGAGGTTTTAATATGAGGAAGTTTCACGATTTTCTTAATGTTCTGTGCCACTCTCACACCCTCTGCATATGGCTGGTCTTTGCACCATATTTTTCTCAAACGGCAAAAACCATGCATTAATGGATCACAAAACACACTCCTTACCACATGGATAAGACTGGTAGTATATAAAAGAAGGTGTAAAACATGACGCACAATATATCCACAGGAATTGCACCTACACGTAAATCCGTATATTCCTTTAAAACATGTCTTTATTTAATTCATTATAACACTCTTAAAATGATCATATTACATAAAATTCATCATCCAACACACAAGATATAAAACATATAAAAAGACTCAACTTTACAACACATAACAATCCCAAAAAATCGGGTTAAATCTGCTGATTTTTACATTGACTCCGTGTGGGACTCCACACTGAAGAAATTTCTTTTCAATATCAGTTTTATTAGTATTTCCTCAATAACCCAACTTGTACAAGTTTCTGTCCTAAGAGCACGTATTACTGTGGGACATTCATCAGGGGTACAGATGGTATGTGTTTGTATCTGAAGGTGGATTGTATCTCTTTCCTGGCACTTTCTTGTCGCTCTGGATATAGCTAAAAAATTGACACCTGTTGGATAGAAACAACGTATATTACTAACTTGTATGGTAGTTTTGTGTCTATTAAATAGACTACAAACATCATCACCCTGATCCAAAAAAGGGGTGTGAGGTAAATATCTTACTTGACATACCTTCTGAATTGTGGTGATAACTTCCACAAGCCTCACCAAATCGTAGATTTTGGTGACACACGACTTCCAAATGATTACAGGAGGTCGCTCACAAACTGCCTCTCAACTTCTATAAAAAGAAACACACAGATAGAATTCCTAAACTCATTTTCAACTCAGGTGAGGACTGTATATGATCTATTGTCTTTAAGTATCCAGGTCTTACTTGCAGCACTTCCATGTAAATCAGGACTCCAGGTGAGGATGTGCCTCCAACTCGATAGATGGTAGGGTGGGACGGCAAAGTTAAATCTCCCTGTGGAGTCAAAAGAGAACCAATGAGTTGTGGTAACCATTTGTCTCTGGACACTTTATTTAGAAAAATCCCCTTATATAAGGGAACTTCAATCAAGAATAGGGTGAAAGTTCGCCCAAACTCTTAAAACTCTAGGGTTACGACCAATAATTAAATTCCAGGTACTCTTACAACCAAATTACTACGAAAGGTGATAGTATATCGAAGCTACGAGCCACTATATATACTATCCCTCTTTCCACGTGTCGCTTGGAACTCTAAAGTTACGGCAAATACGACACAAAAATTGGATACCGGGATTTTTTTAATGACTGGAGTACTGCTAAAGATAATTATATATCTAAGTTGCGAGTCTGTACACACACTCCCTCTTACCTTGAAAAACCGAGTGTGGCCTCTGGATAGATCCCAGGTAAGAATACGCCACCTAACACTGAACCCAAAGCACTTTTCAAAATATTCATGTGACTCCGTCACGTTACACGAAAAACGTGCAGACGTCACGCGTATGAAATCGCGTAGTGACGTCATCACGTGTCGCGTAGTGTCCACAAATCGCGTGTGACAATGTCTAAGAAACTGTAACCAGAGGCGGGCATACTGAAGCTCACTCCCTAACACCCAAAGCTGTAGGGTATATAATGAGGAAGGAATAAAGAGGAAAGATCATGAGGGGAAAAAATTGAGGGAAAAAAAATAATAATAAGGTAAAGAACATCGCTGACCATGCCCCATAAGGTATCAAAACAATGTATTGTCATGGTAAGCTATGATATAGTTTGTAAACATAAGTATAATCAATAGAATTGTCAAATAAACACAATCACACAATCACCGAATTGCCATCTATTTTTCAAAGGTACAGTCTCAGCATCTGTTCAAACCCTTTTGTCAGCAGTATACGATCCTATTACAAAATTGTAGAACAAAGCCATGACTTTTTCAAAGGTGCATCCAAAACATCTATTCCGCCCCTTGTTTCAAATATAATAATGAAAAACAACATTTGGCACGATGATGATATTACTACATTCTTAGATCAACTTCATAATCATCAATGTGAGGATCAGTAGACTTCAAACATGTATTCTAGGAAACTTCCTAACACCAATACATCTATATGTACAATTGTAAATAGAGACTAATAACAAGAATGACTGTATAGAGACGATGTCCCTTATGCATTGTGCCACTCTATATTCTCGTTTAAACCCTGGATATGGCTCTTAGTTTGGAAAATTAATTTTTGCTCCAGACTTAAAAGTTTCTTGTTAATCAAATCTTGTGTTTTACCTTTTATATGTTTCAAAATAGTCCAATAAAAGTCTGTACTTTTATGATTTTTTTCCAAAAATGCTTCACGAGTGGTGCTTGTTCCACCTTATTTTTGATGCAACTCTTATGTTCAGTCATTCTTATTTTACATTTCCGATTGGTTTTACCAATATAGATGTATTGGCACGGGCATTTAATAACATATACAACATTCTCTGTATTACAGTTTGTATGCTCAGTAATGTTCCATTCTTTATTGAGACCTAAATCTACTTGGGTTGTTTTGGTGGTCTGTGCACACATGCTGCAATTGCCGCATGGATGATGTCCTACAACTGGAGGTAGATCCCACAGTCTTCTCTGTTGGGTTTCTCTGATTCTATTGTTTCCAATGTCGTTCCTCATCACTAGATTGCGTATCGTGGTACTCTTCTTGAATGCCACTAGTGGTTTAACCCTTTCCTTAGGCATCACCTTCTTCCAATTTTTGTTGATAATGGCTTTAATCTTATAGGATAGATTACTAAAAGTATTTACAAACACTAATGGATTCTCTTTACATGTCTTTATTCTGGTGTAAATGGTGGTCAAATAGGGCTTCTCTGTTGTTATTAAATGCTCTCTTCGCTGCATCTTTAACTAGACGTTTGGGATATCCTCGGTTAGTCAGTTTCGTAATCAATTTGTTGGCACCTTCCTCATATGACTCTCTCGTACTGCTATTCCTCTTAATACGAAGAAATTGACCAAAGGTAAATTATTCTTCACATGTTGGGCATGGTGACTAGAATAATGAAGAAGAGCATTTCTATCTGTTGCTTTGTTATAAGGTTTTATCAATAAGGTACCCTGATGATGGTATATCGAAATGTCCAGAAAATCAATCGTATCATTACTCATTTTCATAGTAAATTTAAGGTACCTATTTTGTGTGTTCAGCCATTTGTTGAATTCATTGGCTTCTTCTACACTGCCCTTCCAAATGACAAAAATGTCATCTATGTAACGCAGCCAACACACTATATTGTCTTGAAACGGGTTTAGACTGCGATATATGATGGTTTCTTCAAACATATTGACGTATAGATTAGCTAGATTAGGTGCCATAGCTGCACCCATGGCCGTCCCTTCAATTTGGACATAAAACTGTCCCATAAATTGAAAAAAATTGTTCGTCAACGCCATCTCTGTACACCACTTTATGAAAGAATTGGAAACCGGATGGTCATCTTCTCTTTTGAGGAGGGTTTCTTCTACAACCTCAAGTGTCGCTTGTTGGGGTATGTTGGTATATAAAGCCTGTATGTCCAGACATAATAATAGATTGATATCTGGATCAAACTGGCTACCCCTCAATTCTCATTATGGCATCAGTGGTATCTTTTACATAGCTTCTCATGCTGGGTATGAACGGTCGGAGATAGCAATCTGCGTATTTGGACAGCGTTCCAGCAGCGAATCGATACCAGAGACTATGGGTCTTCCGGGGGGTTTCTTAGGTTTTATGGATTTTGGGGAGTATGTAGAAGATTGGAATTCTACCATTCTCTCTCACAAGATATTCTCCTTCTTGTTTACTAATGAGTTTTAAATCCACTGCTTTAGTCACTTTGTCTCTAATGTTCGTAAGTAATTCATTACTGGGATCCTTATCTATTTTTTTGTAATGATTAGTATTTGATAGTAGATTCAAACACTCTTCCACATATTGAGTTCTATCTAGAACTACTATTGCACCCCCTTTGTCAGCTTGTCGAATGATGATATTGGTATTCGACCCTAAAGATTTAAGAGTACTCTGTTCACTTTTGCTGAGGTTGGAATGTCTGGGGATGCCCATAGATTCCAATGCTCTTAACTCTTCTAATACCTTCTTTTCGAAAACAATAGATTCAGGGGAATACGAAGATGGAGGGGCACAGAAAATAGAAGGGTTTCTGAGGCCACTACAATTTTTTGAACCATTAAAGGCATTATTTTCAAAGAATTCTTTAAGGTGGACTTTTCTCATGAATTTTTGAAACTCCACTCTGAACTCAAATGGGTTATGATGTTTAGATATCACATAATTTAGACCTTTATTCAGTACACATTTTTCATGTTCAGTTAGAATGGTAGCGGAGAGATTAACTACCAACCCCTGTGACTCCGGGTCTGCATCCGGTCTGGGGCCCATTGTCTTTGTCCGCTGCCTCTTTCTAAAAAAGGCTGTCGTTGATCATTTCTACCTTGATAGTTACCCCTTGCACCCCTTCCTCTATTGGGTCTATTCTCGCTTTCCTTGCTGTTACCACTCGATCCTGTTCTACTACTCCTCATTATCATCAGATCCTGCACTCGAACTGTATGACGTATTTCTAAAACGTACTCTACGATTTGGCTGTTGATTACGTCCAGGTTTTGGATCTCCAAACTTATAATCTTTGTTAGTATAAATAAAAGCCTTCTCATGTGAGAAATTCTGTACATCTTTCTTCATACGTTTCACTCGTTCTGTAATTGTTTCCATTTTGAAATCCTGCATTTCTTTTAGATGTTTGTCTAGACTAGTCTTAAAAGCCTCAACTTCAAATTTCTTCTTAATCTCTTCTTCCAATGATTTAAATCCACTTCTATTTTTTTAGCAGTTTCCTGGGCTGTTTCTATTATTAGAATAAGCCAATCTCGACCACATTTATTAGAAATGTAACTCCATTTCAATTTAAAATCTTGGTTATCCAAAAATAATCTAGGTTCATTCCTGACAATCAATCCTTGTGGTAATGCCTGGTGCTTGACGTATTCTAACATGATGATGGCATGTAACTCAGTTCTTATGAGTCTTTTTCTTAATTGTGCAAGTTCATCCCATTGATCGTCTTTAGTGAGGATATCTAGGTCTTTGTCCAAGCCCATTATTGGTAGGGATTCTATCAATTTACGTACATATTCATCATTATATGCCAGGCATTTATCTGATTGAGACGCCATCATAACCGTGGTGCACGGTGAGGGTATATACTGTGTGGTTCTTTTACAGAATCAAGAGAGAGTAAGGCTATACAAGCCACCGAGACCAATTGGTCTCTAACTATATTTTTCTCAAACGGCAAAAACCATGCATTAATGGATCACAAAACACACTCCTTACCACATGGATAAGACTGGTAGTATATAAAAGAAGGTGTAAAACATGACGCACAATATATCCACAGGAATTGCACCTACACGTAAATCCGTATATTCCTTTAAGACAGAAACTTGTACAAGTTGGGTTATTGAGGAAATACTAATAAAACTGATATTGAAAAGAAATTTCTTCAGTGTGGAGTCCCACACGGAGTCAATGTAAAAATCAGCAGATTTAACCCGATTTTTTGGGATTGTTATGTGTTGTAAAGTTGAGTCTTTTTATATGTTTTATATCTTGTGTGTTGGATGATGAATTTTATGTAATATGATCATTTTAAGAGTGTTATAATGAATTAAATAAAGACATGTTTTAAAGGAATATACGGATTTACGTGTAGGTGCAATTCCTGTGGATATATTGTGCTTCTTTTATATACTACTGGTCTTTGCACCATAACATGTTTAGTTAAAAATGACAGCCCAATTAAATTCCCCATTCAAAGTATATTTCCCAAATTCACTTTGGGTTACAATACACATTGGATTTGCTGGCTTGTTAAAGTTGTATTCACTTTAGAACTGATTAAGCATTGGTTTCTTTGAAGTAACACTTAATTGTTCTGTACACAGAATTTATATGAACTTTGCTTGTAATGTAGATTTCATTCACTCTAGAAGTTGGCACACGTTGTATTTAGGAATTGGGTAAAGCTTCATTTCTTTTATCATTTTCGTAAGTAATTGTTTTATTTTAGTGCGGTATTCAAAATGTTGCAGATATTTTTTTTTTCTCCATTTGGCACTTAATAAGGTTCACAGGTTTCTCAGCAAGTAACTTTGTGTTAATTTCAATTCTTTTTTTATTGTAATCTGTTTTTGTAATTTTCCTTTAAATGTGCCCGGTGTTCAGAGACTTTCGAAAATGTGCTTTCATCTGCACACGACCACTCTGTATCAGAATATTCACTATTATTCCAGAGTTAAGCCTTATTGTTTGCTGGTTTGCAAGGATTATAATCAGAGACCTTTGAAAACATGTCTCACATTCACGTGACCACTCGGATACAAAATATACTTGCACGTAGCATCAAACACTTGCATACTGGGTTTATGTTTACATAGAAACTCACCAGTTGCTTTGATGCAAGTTCCCGCAGCGCAGATCTGCTGGCCTTCTGGTCTTTGCTTCAGGGCTCCACCTCCTGCCCCTCAGGCAGTCCTGGCTCAGCATCTTGCCCCAGGAGAATGAACATCTCAAGCAATAGAAAAAGGAGCAGCCTTCCAGCATGGATCCCCTTTCACGCCGCCCACTTCTCCGAAAAAGCAACAACCTGGATCACCTCATTCCTAGATAACAGATCAATGCGAGTCTTTTCCCCTACCGCTACCGAGAAACCCTCCCAGTCACTTGCGCAGTGCCACAAGGATACTGTGTATCCCTGACACTCTACAATATATTTACAAAACCCCTATTTAACATTCTGGACCTTCTGGGTGTCACATACACAAACTACGCTGATGACACCCAGATACTTATCCCCATCACAGGTGACCACAAAACGGACTCACTAGCCATCAACGCCATTTATCAAGTTATCCAGGCCTGGATGGCTCAGCATGAATTGTGCTTAAATGATGACAAGACAGAGCTCATCATCCTTGGCTCCCGCCAAAGACTAAACAAACTTGACCCCTCATTTAAAGCCTTCACCATTGATGGCAACACCATCAAAGTGGCCAAGGACACAAAAACACTTGGTGTCTACATCGACTCCACTCTCTCCCTTTCCAGACAAACCAACGCAGTATCATCTTCGGCTTCATACACTTGCAAGCTCATCACAGCTTGCCGCCCCTTCCTCTCACCAGCCAACTGTACCGCATTAGCCAGGACCTTGGTCCTATCCAAAATTGATTATTGCAATGCTCTCTATCTAGGGACTAACCAATGCAATATGAACAAACTTCAAATCATCCAAAATAACGCCATCAGAGCGGCGCTCAATATTCCCAGGAACCTCCACATCTCCAATTCCAGAAGAAGCCTTCGCTGGCTCTCAGTCTCCCAAAGAGTCTCCCTCAAAGCACTCGCTCTCACACACAAAAGCCTCGCCAATCAAGCCCCCAGCTACTTTGCCAAAAGATTCGCACTACAGACCTCTACGAGACCTTTCAGAAGTGCCCAAACCAACAGTCTCGCTGTCCCACGATTCAACTTGCAAAAGTCTAGTGGACGCAGCTTCCCAGTCCTAGCAGCCAAGCTATGGAACTCGATACCTAATCCACTAAGAGCAGAAACTGCATTCCCGCCTTCAAGCGCAAGGCCTCAGCCTGGTTGTCTGCCCAGGACTTGCTATGACTTCTAGCTCACAACACCTGGTCTCTCTACATCTGCATCACTGACTCACTGCCTTTACCTACTTTCTCTTAGTATATATTTCTTGTATACATGATCTATTTTATGTATATCTCATTCAAATACCCCATTTTACCATGCCTGTAATATATAATTTGTATATATGTATGGTTCAATGCTTCTCCTTACCATGCCTGTAATCTAAACTGTAAATGTTGTATATTTTGTATATATGTATAATCTGCTCTAACGCTTTTTCTTACCATGCCTGTAACTAAACTGTAAACTGTAACTAAAAAATAATAAGGTTGCCCTTGGGCCTAGTGCGCTATATAAATAAATACAATACAAAAAGAATACAAATATGCTTCCTTTAGTTCCACAGAGCCCCAGCTGCTGGTCCGCTCTTCCCTGAACCATAAGCGTTCTGCACACAGACAGCTCCTTGCTGTTCTACTTGGCCTCTCTGCTGCTGCTGCAATTTCATCACCATTCCTCCTGTCACCACTTCCTCTCTTTCTCTCATTTGGTGGGGCTTTTGATAAACCTGCAGCCATCCCAACATATAAGGGGTGTATTGGCTACGTTTACTCCCTAGAAATAGGCATATACTCCCAAAAAATAAAATAGGGAGCACCACAGGAAGAAACTACTGTTATAGCTGCATGACCGCAAGAAGTAAACGTGCATCTTTTAATGTGTATGAATAGGTGCAAAGAAATAATTATTACAAAAACATTTCTGTTTTCCAGTGTAAACATGTTTACTCGCTTATAAAATGCTCCCTTTTGGTAATTGAACTTAAATTTAGACTCCCTAAAAAAATAATTTGACTCCCAACGTTATACTCCCACTTTCAAATCTTATCTGGAGTACTGCCTGTATCCCTTTAACAGGTTGCAGGTGCAAGTTCACACTTAGCACTGCCTGACCATCATTAAGGGGACATGCCTGGCCTTTACTGGCCTCAGCAGGTCTCTTCCTCGTCCCAGTAACTAAGTGGCGAAAGCAACTAATCTTCATTACTCCCGGTTGCCTCTTCCTCTTCTCAGTACTTTTTGTAGTTATATATGAAGAAGTCGGGGGAGTTGATTTGTAATACTCCATGAAGGGTCGGGTTGGTAATTAGTAGGAAAAGGGGAAAAACATGTCTCTCCCAAGGGCATCCCATTCCCAGTCATCGCAGACCCTACACCCAGGTGATCCTCCCTCGCTTGTCCACCCCCAAGGTCGGGATCCAAAAGCGATGGCCTTTCCCAGGTCAGCTGCAACAGAGGACCCATGGGGAATAGAAGTGAGAATACTCTTAGGTTTCTCATAATACATATCTGCTCCTTATGATTTAAAGAAAAGTCAGCAAGCTTGTGTCCCACAATTGCAGTTACAGGTAATGTCCACGCTAAGGCCACATAGAAGGCAAGCAATGCCAGAATCTCTTGATTGTATGATATAAGGTAACTTAAAGATAATACTCACAAGGACAACAAACAAACCCTGCGATCTCTGTGAAACCTACAATTCCTGCAATCAAACGTGGATCCAGAAAGGCTACAACAGCAAAGGGAGGATAACAATACACATGACTCCTGACAAGAGACAAGTAGGAAACATGCTTATAGGTGTGAAGGGTCAGAAATGTGAGATGGACAACTTTGTGAAGGTTTTTCAAAAGATGCTATTTTATTAAAGTAGAAGGTTGAAAAAACACCTCACTATCCCTATCCTGACAAGGATTTCCCTGTCTAAAATAAACTAAAGGAAACACTCTAACAAAGGATATCTGTCCCTCACATGTATACAAACAATAAATCAATGAGGTAATTTATGGCAGTGCAAAGGCAACAAAAATAACATAACAATTGAGTTTGTAACATGACAACATTCTCTCCTTATAATCCGGGTGAATTCCCCTTCTTCAGATTTTAGCAGGATTCTGCTCTACAGTTCCAAAAAGAAATATGGAAATTCTGGTTTATAACAAAGTTCCAACACATTTCCTTGTGACTCCAACTTGACAACAGAAAGTTTCAACACTCCGGCGTTTCAACAAAGAAAATAGAAGGTTCTTTCTCTTCCTTGAGCAAGAATAAGATTCAGAGTTATCCTCTTCACATAAAGAATATCTTCTTAGTTTGTCAAGAGGAACAATAATTGTCTTTGTTAGGATGATTTGCGACATTTGAGTATTTCTGAAGAAATAGAACTCGTCTACAGTAGTTTTATACATTTTATTCTTTGTACCACGAACATAAATTGGCTTTGTCAGCACCACTTTACAGCACTTCATCAAAGTCTGCCTGGTTTATTTCCATGCCAGGCCTACTACTTCAACCACACCTGGTTTACTCCCATGCCAGACCTACTACTTCAAAGTTTTGCCATCTGGGTATACTCCCCTGCCAGAACAACGTTTCACAACAGCAAGTGCTTCTGTGGTGAAGATCAACTCATAATTGCTTTACAACAGATACAGTGGTCCTTGTTTGGCAATAACTTTTAGCAACTCTTCAGGCAAAACAAGATTCCAATTGGTGCTCTTTAATACTCCTCTGAAAGTTATCCTCCTCTATGTCTGAATGACCTATTTTTCTCAAGGGAAGCCTTTTTGCCGCTCTGGTTTCCTCACTGCATAAGTAACCAAATACTGACAAGGATAGGATCTTATTCTGCTTTTTCCTTGGCTTTGGCAATTATATCAGCTTTTGTTATATGCTTCTCAAAATATGGGCAACACGCTCCACAACCTTTGAACCTTTTCATTAGTCCCCTTCTGCCTGTGGCAATATCTGTTGGATTTCAATTGCCTTGTTTTTGGTTTCTTGACTCGGGAAATAGTTGTATGTATTAGCTTTTAATAATATTGCCCCATCTGGTTGTGGGACTCCACACACTCACATGGTTAAGTAACAGTCATTTGGTTTTGACAAATATGGCTGTAGCTGCTTTCTAATAGCTCGGTATTCAAAGTTACTTTTAATATCACTTGCACTCATAAGCAAATGTTTGCTACTTGGTAAACGCCTTCTTTGAGCACGCAAGCTGTCTCGGACCGCTCTGGGGGTCACTATCAGCTAGTGAAGTCACTGGGTAAGGCGTGCACGTCCGATTTCCCCCGCTGCTTGCAGGTGTTCTACTTCAGTGGCTCTTTGTGACCTGGCAAACTACTTTTCCTGGTCCACCATCACCCGTACCACATGCAACTGGAGCTTCCTTTGCTCCAGAGGACCGCTGGTGCTCGCCAGCCACCAGAGAGAGCCTTCAGGGGAGACAAGCTCCCCCCTCTTTCGCTTCCCGCAGCGCATCCCCTGCACAACAGGTCTCCAGAGGGCAAGCTTCCCTCTTTCATGCTTCTTTCTGTGCGACCTTTGCACTCAAGGCTTCTTGAGGCACAGACCGTCTCAGGTTCTGTTACTGTTTTCTGCTTAACAGTGGTCCCGGTGTCTTCTCCCTCCTCCAGTTTCTGTGTCGGCTGCCTACACGGATCACACTGCTCTTCCTGCTCGTTCTGCTCGACAATGTCCTGCACCTGAAGGGGGCCTTTTAAGCCTCCCAGTCTCCCTCAGGTGTGGGTCATTTCTATTAACAATCTGATCACTCCTTTAGCAGTGTTCCTCTTTAGCCTTCTTAAGGAATTATGGGATTTGAAGTCCCTAATGGCAAAGTTAGTTTTTCGCACTTGATTTTCATTCTTCAACTCATTTCTGTTCCCCATAATATTTTTTAAGGAAATATCATAAGGATCAGTCACCAGACTTGATTGAAAAAGGAATATAGTTCTTTAGAGTTTAAACCATTAGTATTCAGAGATTTCCTTTTTACTGTACCTTTCGGAGTTGGGGTAGTTTTTAGCTTTATATGTCTCCAGGGTTTTGCAAGAATTTTTATTTCTTCCGATGCCTTGTAATTTGTGATTGTTTTTACCCACATTAAGATGTTCAACATGGGGAACAAAACATTTTTTGTGACAGCAAGCCATTAAATACTTTGGTATTGAGGAGATGTCCTCCTTAGAGGAAGACAAATACAGCGTCTCACCCCACAGAATGCTCTCGTACCCCTGGGCCTTTTCTCCTCCCAGGTGATTCTCCTGCAGAACACCACCCCTAAGGTCAGGTTCAGGAAGTGTATGTATGCCTTTCCCTGGACACCTGGGATGACACTATAGGCAGAGGTTTAGTGAGGAGTCCGTAGGATTCATGGCATCTAGAAACACTTGTCTACTGGCGCGCTATAAATGCCATATTTGTATTTTGTATTTTTATTGATTTTTTAAAGCGCCTTACACCAAAGCGCTGTACATAGAACAACATAATACATAAAACATGAACGGTAAAACTGTTGAAGCATTACAATATGAATCAATCAAACAACAAAACAGTGGAAAGAGCAATTAACGGAAGGAGAGGGATAAAGGGAGATGGGACAGGTTAGTGGGGAGTGAAGGAGGAGGGCAGGAGGGGGAAAGGGAGGGTAGAAGAGGGGGGTAGTGGAGGGGAGGGGAGAGAGTAAGGGAAGAGACTAGAAGGGGGGAAGCGGATTCAAGGAGGAGGATGGAGAAGGAGAGATTTAAGGAAAGTGCGGAAAGAAGTGAAGGTGGGGGAAGAACGGATGGCAAGAGGAAGGGAGTTCCAGTGTAGAGGAGCTAAGAGCTGGAAGGAGCGAAAACGGGAGGAGGCACAGGGGTCAGGGGGTGAAGTGAGAAGGAAATGGTCAGCGGACCGAAGGGGGTGGAAGGGGGAGTAGAAGGAGAGAAGGGAGGAGAGATATGGGGGGTAAGACCATGGAGAGATTTGAAGACAAGACAGAGAAATTGAAATTTAAGTTGGGAGTGAAAAGGAAGCCAACCAAGGTAGGAGAGAGAGGAAGAGATGGAATCACGGGAGGTAAGGAGACAGAGGATGCGAACAGCAGAGTGGTAGACGGATTTAAGAGGGGCAAGGTAAGAAGTAGGAAGTCCAAAGAGTAAGGAAGAGCAGTAGAAGAGGCAGGAGAAGATAAGGGAGGAGATTAAGAGTTTAGTAGCGTGGAAAGTGAGAGAGGGACGGATTTTGCGAATGTTGTAGAGGTGGAAGCGGCAGGAGCGAGAAGTGAGGGAGATGTGTTGGGAGAAGGAGAGAGAGGAGTCAAAGAGAACGCCGAGGTTGCGAGCCTGAGAAGAGCTAGGGAGGTTGGAGGGAGGGAAGTGAATGAAAGGGGGAGGAGAGGGAGGGTGAAGAGAGTTAGAGGGAAACAATGTGACTTCTGTCTTGTTGGTGTTGAGAGAGAGAAATCGGGAAGACATCCAGTTCTTGATGGCAGTAAGGCAGGAAGAGAGTTGGAGGTGGAGGTCAGTTGAGAAGGAGGAGAAGGAGAGGAAGAGTTGAGTGTCGTCGGCATAGAAGTGGTGGGAAATGCCAAACGAGGAGATAACAGGAGCAATGAGGGAGGTGTATATAGAGAAGAGGAAAGGGCCTAGCACAGAGCCTTGGGGTACACCATATTCAAGAGGATAGTTAGGAGAGGAACGGCCACCCCAGGAGACTGTAAAGGAGCGGTAAGAGAGGTAAGAGGATAACCAGTTGAGTACAGAGCCCTTAAAGCCAAAGGAGGAGAGAGTGTGAAGGAGGAGGGGGTGATCGACAGTGTCAAAGGCTGCAGAGAGATCAAGGAGAATAAGGATAGAGGATTGTTTAGCCTGGCGGGCAGTAAGAAGGGAGTTCAGAATAGAGGTGAGAGCGGTTTCAGTGGAGTGTTTAGGATGAAAGCCTGATTGGAACAGTGGTAGGAGAGAGGAATTGGTGACAAAGGATGATAGTTGAGAGTATGCAAGGCGTTCGAGAAGCTTGGAGAGGAAAAAGAGAAGAAAGATAGGTCTGAAATTCGAGATGAGACGTGGGTCAGCAGAAGGCTTCTTTAGTATGGGGATGATCGTGGCATGTTTAAAGGCAGAGGGAAAGGTAGCAGAGGAGAGACAGATTTAGAAGAAGGAAGTGAGGTAGGGGGCAAGAAGAGGGTAAATCTTAGAGATGAAAAGGGAAGGGATAGGGTCAGTAGGGGCAGATGTGGGGTGAGCTTTGGATAGGATGGTGGAGACTTCAGAGGGGGAGATGGGAGAGAACAAGGACATGCAGGAGGGAGGAGGGGCGAGAAGAAGAAGGGAAATCAGAGGTGGGGGTAATCATTTTTTGCCGAAGGGAAACAATCTTAGAAGAGAAGAAGTTGGTAAAGTCTGAAGGAGAGAGTGAAGAATTGGAGGAGGGGTCCGGAGTGGGGGGAGAGAGAAGTCGAGAGAGAGTTTGGAAGATACGGTGGGGGTGAGTCGCTTCAGATTGAAGTAGGTTAGAGAATTAAGAGGATTTAGCTGAGGACAGACAAGAGTCATAAATGGAGTGATAAGAGAAGTATGTGGTTTGGTTAGATAGCGAGGTAGTTTTGAGCCAAAGTCTCTCGAGATGTCTGAGGAGTGAGCCAAGGTTGAGAGAGTTTCCGGGTAGGGCGGAAGGAGGAAAGAGGGTAGAGATAATCAAGGGAGGATGAAATAGCAGAGGAAAGGGAGGAAAGAGCATCATTCGCCGATAATGAGGAGTAGTCATGGAGAGATGGGAGAAGTGCAAGTGTCGGTGAAGAGGGCGGGGTCAAAGTTGCGGAAGTCACGCCGTGAGTAGACTGGAGGGGAAGGGGAAGGAGAGGAGGAGTGTGGGAGAGGAGAAAGGGAAAATGAGAGTAGATATCATATATCACATAGGGTAGAAACAAAACCTAGACATTCACACAGAAGCTGGACACAAAAGCACACCATTCATAAATAAAAACAATAAAAAATGATCTTACTAGGTCCAATGACATTGAGAACGCGCAAGTGGGGGCGAGGGGGGGTGAAATGGGAGGGGAAGAATGGAAAGTGCAGAAAACAGTAGTTAAAATAATAAATAACAACAAAAAAGTGCATTCTGCAAGTGCCATTATAAGTGCAGACACAAGTTTCAGATAAGTGCTGGTAAGGGAACTGTAGGGTTGCAGATACAGTCCCAAGTCCAAAGGTTTCCAAGAGCCAGTGTGGGTGGTCAGGGATCTGGGCCTGGATATAGAGGGTAAACCAGAAGCCCAGGGCAGAGAAGGACAGATCAGCAGGGGACGGGAAGAGAGAAGGCAGAAGCAAAGAGGAAGGTCTTGAGGAGCTTCTGGAACTGAAGGTGGTTCTCTTTGAGTTTCAGAGAAACAGGAAGGCTATTCCAGAGGGAGGCCTCAGCCGAAGAAAGATATCTACCACCAACACGTTGCTTGGAGAAGCGACTGACCCTGAGGGAGTTGGAGGTAGAGGAGCAAAGGGGTCGAGTAGGAAGGTCCAGAGGAAGAGCTGAAGGTATTGTGGACGAAGGCCCCAGAAGGCTTTGTGGACAATGCAGAGGGTCTTGAATTTAATCCTTGCAGTCACTGGGAGCCAATGGAGAGATTTCAGTCCTGGAGAGATACGATCCCTGCGCTTAAGGCCAAGGACAAGTCTTTCAGTCCTGTTTTGGATGAGTTGCAAAGGGCAGAAAGTGGAGGCAGGCAGATTTAGAAGGAGGCTGTTGCAGTAGTCCAGTCTGGAGAGAACCAGAGCTCTGGAGACGGTGAGCTTCTGGGGGAAGGAGAGGAAAGGAAGAATACCCCTGAGGAAGTGCAGTTGGTAGTTTGATTTCTTAGAGACGTCAGAGATGTGTGGCGCCGCCTGCCTCCCTTGGCCCCCTTCCGACTCCCCCTTGTGAGGCCAAGAACCTCAGCGTCATCTTCAATTCCACGCTCTCCTTTTCTCCACACATATCTGACGTCTCTAAGAAGTCCCACTACTAGCTGCTCTACCTCAGGGGTATTCTTCATTCTATCACTTTCCCCTAAAAGCTCACTGTCTCTAGAGCTCTGGTTCTCTCTAGGCTCGACTGCTGCAACAGCCTCTTTCTAAATCTGCCTGCCTCTATTCTTGGCTCTCTGCAACTAATCCAGAACAGGACTGTGAGACTTGTCATTGGCCTCAAACCCAGGGATTGTTTTTCTCCAGCCCTGAAATCTCTCCACTGGCTCCCGTTGGCTACCAGGATCAAGTTCAAGTCCCTCTGCATTGTCCACAAGGTGCTCTGGGGACTGGGACCCAACTACATCCAACCCTCTCTTTCTAAGCACTTTCCTTCTCGAGCCCTCCGCTCATCCACTTCCAACTCTTTGAGCGTCAGACACTTCTCGAGGCTGAGAGTTGGGGTGCAGCTCTCTCCTCGGCGGGTGGCTCCCTCTGAAACAGCCTTCCTTCCTCTCCCAAACCTGAGCAGGTCCCCCTCATGTTTCTGAAGCAACTCCTTCCTTTTCTTTTCTGCTTTCTTTCTCTCTCTCCCTTTCCTGCTGGTGTTCTTGTCTGCTGCACTAACTGGTTACCTGACCTCCTTCTGAACCTTATGAGGAGCTGGCTCCTTCATGATCAATAACCCCATCCCATGCACTGCATCTGGGCTCACCACACACTAGGAACTGCATCTGCAACCCTACAGTTTCGGCCTCCTTGCATTTACATAGAACCAGCTACCCTGGCCGCCCTTACTTGAACTTTGCTTAATGCACTCCCCCTTTCCCTCCCCCTGGCACTTTACCTCTCCCTTCCCCCTGCACTTGCACGATCTGAATGACATAAGGCCTAGTAAGATCGTTTGTTTTGTCCTCCCTTTGTCTCCCCTTCCTTGTCTTTTCGAGCGTAGAAACACATGTGTACAGGCACGTTTTAAATGACTTATCATATCATATCAGTAGCAAATCTGGTGGGAAGTGGCAGGGAAAACCAGGAACAGACTCAAGACGAAGTCCTGGTACAGTGGAAACTAATTTAACTACCGTACTCCATCCAAGGAAACAAAGGAAAAGAGTACAAAAAATAGGAATTATCGCAATGAGGGGTGTCTAATCTAAAGGATCAGGTTTACACTGCAGAACTGGGCAAAATCAAAGTAATGTATCGTCAATGGTGTCTTTGGAGTGTAGTGGGTTAATTGTATGCTGATTTAAATGTTGGCTGCAGTAACAGAATCTGCACGTTCAAATTGGACAGCTGCTGGTGAGTCTTGAAATATTTGGGTGGTTTCACTTAAGTTATCCTCTATTTTTATATCTTGGTAGTATTCATTGTTTTCATTTAGATATTGTAGGGCTTGTCTAACTTTGTTTAAGTCGACTAGTTGTTGCCATATTTGAGTTGTCTTTTTGGTACACCATTAACGAGTACGATCAAAGATTGAGCTATTGGTCGCTGTGCTCCCAGAGTTTCTACATTTTCTTTGAGATCTAATGGCAAATATATTACTTTGCCACGTATGCCCTTTAGTAACTCGGATGGTTTGGCTGATTTCGGTTGAAGGCGTACTATAGCTCGAAATGGGTGTACTGTTTGGATTATAATGCTCTCTGTGAGAAACCAGATGGTATGTCTCCCTAGCTAGTCCCCGGGGATCTGGCATCCAGGTGCCCAGGACACGGCCATCACTATTGCATCCAGTTCCTGGGGGTGGACCAGTGAGTGAGGATCTCCTGGATGGGGGGTCCTCGGGGGAGTAGGATTGGGACACTGACAGGTGAGAAGTGGTATCTCCATTCTTTCAACACCTTTTCCCCATCCTATCATGATATTCCAAAACACTCCCCCACCCCCCTTTTCCGACACAAACACTTTCATACAACATGAAAGACAACAACTAACACCAGAGCCATTTACCTGACGTGCCCAATACAAGGGTCAGGAAAAGTCAGGCAATTGAACAGAATTACACACACAACTGACGACCCTTTCCACAGGAATAAAAGGTGGAGCACAGGAGAAGCAAGGCAGACCGCACAATGTGAGGGATGACTCAGCACAGCAGTTGAAGAGGAGGCGAAAGACGGCGAATACCGAGAGGGGGACAAGGAGAGAAGTGACCTTGCCCTTACCGATCCAGGTCTGTGAAACCTGCACAAATAGAAACATAAGACCGCAAACAAATGGCAGCATATGTTGCTGCAGATGTCTAGGTACACAAGACCCTCCTCCACTGATAGCCGAGCTGGGAGAGATGCAGGTTTCTGTGGTACCAACCTTGACTTGAAGGAGAAGAAAGCCAAGCAGTTCATCATAATCGTTGATAAGAAACCGAACTTCGTTGAATGATAAATAGCCAGCGGCTGAATTGAACTTTGAAAAGCTAAAGAGGGGGAGAACCAGCAACAGAGGATGCCAGCACCATGTGGGTGCTCAGGCAGGATTACTCGATGGTAGAAAGACTACCGTAACCAGAAACCCTTGAGAAGAGGTGAGAAGAGGTCAAAGTGGTCATACAGGTATCGTGTGAAACCCTCTGTACCGTTGAAAGTCTTTGACCGACAGCTGATTGAGAAGATAAGAGAAATTAATCTTGCATGGAGAAATGAATATATGAACAGTGTTACAAAAGTTGGCAAGAATGAATCCGGCGGAGGGGTGCTGATGGAAAGGGAAGAAGTTTGAAGTCCCTATGAACAGTGTGTTGACAGGAGTTAACCCGGCAGAGGGTTGTCCACCGTGAACTGTATGGTGAAAATAAGAAATGTCATTGTGAACCCGGAAGAGAGAAGCTGACTTGTTGAATGTGAGTTATGAAACCATCTATGCCTGGAAGAGGTTACACCACCAGGCGCGTAGCCTGAAGAATAGTTTAAAAGACATTGGGGGTCATTCCGAGGTTGGAGGTAAGGGATTACCGACGCCTGTAAGGGCACCGATGGCGGTAATCCCTTACCTCCGTATTCTGAGTTCCCTTTGCGGGTCCCTCTTTACCTCCTGCTTTTAGCAGGAGTAAATTACGGGACCCGCAAAGTGACCTTGGAGTAAATTACGGCACCGTAATTTACGGTGCCGTAATTACCTCCTTCCCCATTCCCATTGAGCCCTATGGGGGCAGAAATGGGGAATGGGAAGGGCTATGGTGAATGGGGAATTACCGGTCCATCCAACCTTGCAATGGACCGGAAATTACTCCATTCACCATGCCGGTATTCCATGGAGTAAATAGCTCCATGGTTGCCAACCATGGAGCTATTTACTCCATGGTGTAGTCCTAACTCGGAATGAGGGCCATTAAGATTTGTGAAAGTAAGAAAAGTCACAGTGAACCCGAAGGAGGGAAGTGGACGTCTGAATATGGTCCGAGCCCGAAAGAGGGAGATCTGGGGTGGAAAGTTGTCACCCAAAGTGCATTGAAAAGGAACTGTTGAATATGATTTTGTGAAGTGTCTACGCCCAGAAGAGGGGGACCCAGGGGTGAAACCATCACCCAAGGTATACGTGACGCAGAACTTTGTGTGTGTTTGTTTGTTGGATTCTTCAGGCCCCGATGACAAGAGACTTTGAACTGTGAAAAGAGACTTGGCCCTCGAGGAACCTGACAGCTGATGCGGAACTGTCTGCTTGTGCTGAGCTCCAAGGTCCTACCTTGTCCCATGCTGAAAATGTGTAGAAGGGAGACCCTCTGGCTTATTATTTGGAACACTTCTTTCTTTATTGAAATCCTATCCCACACTCTTTTCTGTAATTAGTTGTAAGGATTTGGCAATTGTTTTATTTTAGTATAGGCCCGTTTATTTGACACACCGCCACTAGGGCTGCCTTATTTTTCATTTGATGGTCGACGCTTGCTCCCATCTTAGTTTTAGGTTTAGGTTGGGCGTTTTTCCTACCTGCATTCATTGTTCAATAAACACCCTTGAACTGTGATTACCTGTGTCTGTCTTTACTGTTGCCACCATGAGTTCCTTACAGATATGAAGGAACTTTACAACTCTCCCTCCATTTTACAACACAAGCACTTTCTCACAGGAAGCCCGCTATGAGAGAAAACAGACCAACACCCGAGCCATATACCTGATGTGTCCCAATACAATGGTTGGGCAATTACTGATCATCACACACACCTGACTTCCACTACACTTCCCCACATGGATAAAAGATCTGAGCGAGGCAGAACACACAAAGAAACAGAAGTTTTAAAATGGCAGTTTAACACAAGAGGAAAGATGGCGAAACAGAGGGGGATCGCAAGTAGGGAAGTTCCCTTGACCCTTTCGACAAGGAACCGTTATTTTCCAGAGACCTCAAAGATAGAAAGCGTAAAACCAGGAAACCAGGCTGAGGAATCCTGTATTGTGTGTCGGAGATACCCAGGGCCATCCCGCGTCAGTAATGAAGGCGGGGAGAATCTTCAGCCATCCTGGTACTGTCCTTGGCTCCAAGAACAAGCTGCTTCAGTTAAAGCAACACAGCCGGTTAGTTGGGGAGACTGATAGAAGACCAGTCTGTGTTGAAGCCAAGGTTGCAAGCAGCAACACTGTATGGCGAGCGCTGGAACGAATATTGTTAAAACACGTGTGATTAGAAACGCAAGTGAAGTTAAACTGCTGAGTGATTGAACTTTCAAACTAAGATACAATAACTTTGACAGAGTGGTCCAGCACTGTGTGGGTGCTCAATTGAAAGTGTCTGTAAGGTATCCGGCTGAGAATTGGCTGAGTGAAAGTAAGAAAGAGTGCACATCGAGAAAAGAGTGAATAATTGTGAATCGAAGGGGTCCTGTGGTGGGTTGAGCAAAATCCTGCACATAAAAGTTTGGAAAAAGTAGAGCAAGTTGGTCCGAGCCGGCAGAGGGAGATCAATTTAAAGCTTGATGGTTAAGTGGATCTGAAACCGGCAGAGAGGGATCCAGGGGTGAAACAAAAATCACACTAAAAGTTATATATGAGAATCCTGTAGAGAAAGCAACTTTTGAATGTTTGTTGCATCAGGCCCTCTGAAGTAAGAGACTTTTAGCCTCATTACACGGATGGCGGTGAACCATGGCGCTATTAGCGCCATGGTTCATGCTGGCAAAATACCGGCACCGCCTTGGCGGAAAGGGGAATTACCGCCCCATTCCAAGGTTGGCAGGGCGGTAATTCCCCCTTCCACCATTGCCCTTCCCCATTCCCATTTTTGGCCCATAGAGGTCAATGGGAATGGGGAAGGTGCTAATTACGGTACCGCAAATTGCGTTACCGTAATTAGCTCCCTGGGTCCCTTTGCGGGTTGGTTTTTAACGCCTGCAAAAAGCAGGTGTTAAATCCTCCAACCCGCAAAGGGACCTCATAGTAAGGCGGTAAGGATTTACCGGTACCGGTATTTTACCGGTACCGGTAAATCCTTACCGCCATCCGTTTAATGAGGCCCTTTGACATAGAAGGCCCTGATAGTAAGATTTGAGCTGCATCCTCGTGCTATAGAAGCGAGAGACTGTGCTAAGTGTGCCGCCTTGCCCCATGCTGAAAACGTGGGGAAGGGAAGCCAACGGCTTGAATATCCTGACATATAATTTCTTATAGCTCGTAGCTTACTCCCATCTTTAGATATAGGTTTAGATAGGCGTTTTTCAAACCCAATTGAAGTTCAATAAACACCCTTGAACTGTGGTCACTGTTAGGAAAGATTTCATAATTGTAGGTAATTTTCCTTCCATGTGGCAACCCCTAAACTTTTTGCTGTTGTTTTCACCTTGTTCTTGACTTTGCCAGAGAAGTGCAGCCTTCTGCCGCACTCCTCTGGGCTTTCGCTCCTTTCTTACGGGGAAACTGACATGCCCTTAAGACAGTCAGTACCGGGGAACGCTGTTTCCCGTAGTTTCTTTTATCATGTTGCGGCTTTAGTGCAACATGACACAAGAGGGCACTGCAAGCTAAGTTACAGCTCTCTTGGGTCTCTAGCCTTCTACAGGCCCTAGATACTCTTTTAGGATGGTATTTGATCGGTGCAAGTCATTCAGGGACTGGAATGGTGGCAGCGATCGTTTTGTTTATTTTGAGCTCCTTTTGGCGTTCTGAGCACGTTTTTCGCACTGAACCCAAAATGGTGGCCTGGCTCCCAAAATGGCCAGACCACGAGGCTCCTTTGTCTTGTCCACTGACCGTCTTGCTCCCTTCACCTTCCCCAGGTCGAGCGACCTGGGGCCTTCCTTATATGGGCATGTACTTTCCCGCGAAACATGGTTGCTTTCGCGGGCTTCTACATGTCGTTTGTGTGCCTCCAGGGTGTGGGCTGGGATGTCTGGTCCCAATACACATCCTGGGTGCCAGAGAGTCTAGGGTGGTGTGAATGCCTGGGACCACCGTGGTCCGTGATTGGTCCACGTATGGTATGTGTGTTGATGAGCGGATCTCCCATTGGCTCCCCTCCGTTTTGGCGCGAAGGGAACCGTGGATAAGAGGGAGCTGGAAACACCACTACCATGTCGATCCCCTGAGTTCTCACGAACGAAGGAATACAGGAGCCAAGTATCCTGCAACCAAGAGGCTGGACCGAGGAATCGCTGGTGACCCGCTGAAGGAATCCTCCTTTGCACTGCTGTCGTCCTGTGAAACCCTTTCCTCCTTGGATCGAACCAGAAGGCCTGTACTGGTGCTTCGACCTTTGGAATAGCAGGAACAGCTATTCTCGGCGATCTTCATCATCTCCTGCCAAGTAAGCCTTCGGAAGTGTCTCTGGGCCATCCAGTTGACTGACCAGCTTACAAGGGAGTCCTGCTCTGTAACCGCCGCCAGGTTGTGTTGTATTTCGAGTCCTTGTCACTCTCCCACGCTTCGTACACTTGGCGTTCCCAAGTCTGAAGGGAGGAGTGTACATTTGGCTTGAATACACACGGCCGCTCCGTTGTCCTGCTGCGGCAACAAACTGTGCTGGTTCGTCGATTGGGACGTCTTTTTGCTCTACACGACTACGAGGCGTTCCCTGCTCTTCTGAACCTGCCAGCTGCTGAAACTAACGTGGAGAAGCCTGGGTCTGCTTGCTTCGGGGACCGGTGAGTAGTTTAGCTAGGATCTGGTCGCCCTCCTGCAGTATCCCATTGCTTTTCCTGCTGTGTAAAAACAGCACCTTTTGGCGTACTCGCGCTCTGCTTCTGCCCGCTGTGGAGGCTGCGCTTGAGTTGCGGAACTGTTCTCCTTCTGCTGTGCACTAACCCGAACTGCCTGACTTCCTCCGAAGAGCTTCCCTTTGCCCGTTGGCACCGGCGTGGCAGGTACTTTGAGCACAAGGCTCCATCTTCGCAGGCTCGGTTCCATCTAGTTAGGTGCTCTGAAGGCGAACTGAGTCTAAAGCGTTATCGCACTGCCTGTTTTCCTTCCTTTCAGGTGGACTACATATTTCGTGCTTTAAACGCTTGCGACTGTGTATTTGTATATTATTGTGTTGATATGGTATGTGTTGGTTTATATTGTGATATTGTGATTTTCTCGCTACGGTCATTGTTTTAAAGGCCTTAAAATAAATGTGTATCTATTTTTGATATAACAACTGTTTGGAGTAGTTTGTAAGCGCTCTTGCTTTGTGTGCTCATTGCGGGCTTTCAGTCACCTCACCCCTCTTGAGACCTAGTCTTGACCGCCGCGATCGCTACCTTGATTGGTCTGGCTTGTCAGAGGTTACCCTGTTCCAAGTAATTAGGTTGGCCTTCTGAACTCTGCGCCACCAGGACAGAGTTCAGAAATCCGTCTTAACAAATTGGTGTACAGCGGTGGGATACGACTGAAGGTATCCAGTGTTGCGCTCGAACTAAGGCATTTCAGGTTATTCCAACCAGTACACGTAGTGAATTGTTGTAGTATAACTTTAAAAAGGCCATAGTCCTATCAAACAGTATGGAAGCAAATACCTTGTTAACTTTAAATGCTTCCAAATCAGAAACGCTGAAAAGATGTGTGCGGAGAGAGGTGTTTCCTCTCAAGGCACGAAATGGAAATGATCCAAAGAATCGTGGCGTGGCAAGAAGCGCAGCTTGACGCTATAACTTCTGAGGACAGTGCGGAAGGTGGTGGGGCTGCTCTCACTGGTAGAACCGACGGTTCCTGCCGCTGCACTGATCCATCGCGACCACGAGGACAGGGAGGATGTGATGTCTAATGTTTCCTCTGCCAGTGTTGATGGGGAGGCTATGCTTGAATTCAAGAAGCAAGAGCTGCGGTTTAGGCAGCAGGAGCTTGAATTCAGCATAGCCAAACTAAAAATCGAACAGGCAGAAAAACAGAAAGACAGGGATCACCAGTTGGAATGGCCAAGCTTCAGGTTGCAAATGGATCCAAGGGTCCTAGACATGGTCTGGGGCTTCCTCTCATCCACGGTTCCGAAAGATCTGCTCAGTGTGTATGAAGAAAGGAATGACATTATGGACTGGCTGAATGCGTTTGAGTATGCATGCGAGGTTCAAGAAGTTGACAATGCTGATAAGATTGCGTGGTTGCTCAGTAGACTGCCCCATTCTGGCTGTAGTGCCATTATGGAAATGTCGAAGGCTGAGCGGGTGATTTCGCAATGTTAAAGCAAACTCTCATTTTAAAGTTTGGGAAGACTCCGGCCAATATTTAAAGCGTTTTCGAGAGTATAAGAAAAGGAAGGTGGTACTTGGGTATCTTATGTCGCTGAATCTTTGAAAAACTTAACTGGCTGGGTCGAAGGTTATAAGGTTTCTACCTTCGAAGGCATGATAAATCTTGTCATGCTGGAACACATTTTTGCTTCTTCTTCCCGGAGCTTAAGCAGCATTTGGCGATTCGAAGGAGATAGATCCTAAGAAGCTGGCCATTGCAGCAGACTTATGGGTGTCACATCGAGTGTCCCATAAGGACAAAACTCATCCTGGTAAGCAGGAGGAAGGGAAAAAGTCCAAAGATATGGAGGGTGGGGAATCTGCTAAATCTTCTTCCCATAAGGGCCACAAAAAGAAAACAAGGGTAAGACACAAGAGAACTCACAGGTAGTGGAGGTCGCCTCCGAAACAGAACTCTGGTTACAATAAGCCTCCCTACGTAACAGACCCACTGGGCTTGTTTTTCTTGTGGAGCAACTGACCATGTGAAGGGGATCCCGGTGTAAGGTTAGACCTTTGGGGTCCACTCCGCTAATCTGGCCTCTCCTCCTACGAGGAAGAAGAGATTACAGAGCATCCTTCTCCTCAGACTCATTTCCAGCGGATAGAGGCTGAGGTAGTTCTGTGGTTCCTGGGAGCCTAAAGTCGCAGAGGCTTATGCTAGGATTCCGGATAATACCAAGCACTACTTTAAAGACAGTGTGCTGATCAATGGAGTGGATACTCCAGCTCTTAGGGATAGTGGTGCAGTCGCACTGTAGTGGATTCTACCTTGGTAGACTCAGAGGAAGTTGCCAGAGCTACTCTGATGCCCACTAAGTTGGCTGACGGCCCCCTCCGTATGTTCCCGTGATACCTGTAAATCTTACTTTAAATGGTACAGCAGTCAGGATTCCAGTGAGCATTCAGAGAAACGTCCGGGAAAGGTCTTGTTGGGTAATGATCTCAGAGCTTTAGGGCTCGTAGGAGACACTGCCGAAAGACCTAACACGGTCTCAAGCACGGGCAGCATTGGCCAAGTCCAATACGCCGCCCAGCGAAGGGAAACCCAAGGCGAAAGGAGTCTACAAGTCAAGACGAGGGAAAGAGAATATTCCCGAGCTCGCCTACCACTGCGGTGGAGGAAGTTGGTCAATCGCCCGGGCCTGACGAGGAGGTGGCGATGCCTGAAGTATTCGACCCCAACGATCATCCTGAATAAAAGACTTGTTAGTTGAAGGAGGTCCTGATAGGGACGAATTCAGTAAGGCAACGTGAGTGCCCATCTCTGGAAGGCCTAAGGAGACAGGCCTGCTCCAGCTTGAGGGTGAACCTCCTGGGAAGCATAGGATTTATTGGGAAGGTGGACTCCTGTATAGTGAGCCCACAGAGTCTACAGAAGGAGACCATAGGAGGTTGGTGGTTCCCTTGCTGTTAGGCCTTCCTCCTGCAGTTGGCGCATGAAGTTCCCCTTGCTGGTCACCTTGGTATGAAGAGGACCAAGCAAAGGTTATCCATGCACTTCTACTGGCCAAGATGGGGGTGCAAGTAGAAAGTCACTGCAGGAGTTGTGCCTCCTGCCAGTTGTCTGGTAAGGTTGGCGCGACAATCCAAGCTCCGTTGGTACCGCTCCCAGTTGTGGGGGTACCATTTGAAAGGGTAGGATCGACATCGTTGGTCCCCTTGACCCGCAAACATCCTCGGCAATAGGTTTATCCTGGTGCTGGTCGACCATGCAACCAGGTATCCTGAGGCCATCCCATTGAAAACTGTAACTGCCAAGTCAGTTGCAAAAGCTTTACTCGGCATATTTACTAGGGTTGGCTTCCCTAAAGAAGTGTGTCAGATCGTGGCAGCAACTTTATGTCGAAGTATATGCAGGCTATGTGGAAAGAATGTGGGGTCACCTACAAGTTCTCTTCTGCATACCACCCCAGACCAATTTCAGCAGAACGTTAAAACATGAATGGGCTCTGGAGAGCCCAAGAAAATGGGATCTTCTTTACCATGCTTACTGTTTGCCTACCGAGAGGTACCACAGGAGGGTGTTGGCTTCAGCCCTTCGAACTTCTGTTCGGTCATCCCGTACGGGGACCTTAGCCATCGTCAAAGAGGGATGGGAGATGCCACTCCCCTGTTACTACCACGTAGTTGATTATGTGCTAGGGCTCAGAAAACGGATGGTACTTCTGATGGGCTTGGCTAGTGATAAATTGAAGGCAGGGCAAGCGCTGGTGAAACATTGGTACGACCAGAAAGCTTCCCTCATCAACTTTACACCTGGTCAGCAAGTCCTGATCATGAATCCAATAAGGCCTCGCGCTTTACAGGACAAATGGTCAGGCCCTTACACAGTGGTGGAGCCCCTGGGTGAGGTGAACTATTTAGTGGACCTTGGAAGGCCTGGACAGGCTCCAAAAGTGTTTCACGTGAATAGGCTGAAGGCTTTCGTCCCAAGAGTCGAAATCGCAGCACTGCTACTGGCGTCAGACGTTGAGGAAGAGGAGTCTGAACCTCTCCCCGACCTGTTCCAGAGCGGTCCTTCAGATAGCTCCGTTGAGGGTGTCCGAGTGGCCCCTCACCTGACTTCTGATCAGCAGGCTGAGGTGAAAAGTTTGCTTAGGCAGTTTTCCCCCTGTTTTCACAGTCGCCTGGTTTGACACCTTGGTGCAAACATAACATTGACACAGGAGACAGTGTACCTACCAAAAGTAGGGGATACAGGATGTCAGATAAAGTACGGTCTTATATTAAGACCGAGGTCAACAAGATGTTAGACCTTGGGGTGATTGAACCCTCTAGTAGTCCTTGGTCCAGTCCTGTGGTTTTGGTTCCAAAGGCAGGCACTTCTGAATTGAGGTTCTGCGTGGATTACAGGGCTCTGAATGCTGTCACCAAGACAGATGCACACCCCTTGCCTCGAACAGATGAGCTGGTGGATACTTTGGGTGCCTCCAAGTACCTCAGCACGTTTGACCTCACTGCTGGCTATTGGCAAATAGCTTTAGCAGAACATGCCAAGGAGAAGACAGCATTTTCTACTCCAGACGGCCTTACCATTCCGGTAATGCGTTCGGGTTGAAGAATGCACTGCCACTTTCCAGAGGCTTGTGAATCATGTGTTGAATGGGTTGGACGAATTCTGTCTTGCATATCTGGCGATATAGCAGTTTTCAGTGCACTGGGAAGACCATGTGAAACACTCGGGATTGTGCTCCAGGCTCTTCAGAAAGCCACTTGACCATAAAGGCTAGTAAATGCCAGATTGGACAAGGCTCAGTGGTTTACCTTGGACATGAAGTAGGTGGAGGGAGGATACAGCCTCTACCCAGTAAAGTACAAGCAGTACAAGACTGGCCTACCCCACTACGCAAACCCAAGTGAGAGCCTTCTTAGGACTCACGGGGTATTTCGCAATTTTGTGGCAGACTATGGCACCATAGCTGCTCCTCTGACTGCCCTCACAACTCCGAAGAAACCCAAGAAGGTAACTTGGACCGACGAGTGTGAGAAGGCCTTCAATGGCTTAAAAGACTCCTTGTGCCAGGCCCCTGTGCTCAGGGCCCCTGATTATCAAAGACCTTTTATCGTGCAGACGGATGCCTCTGACACTGGGATAGGAGCTGTACTATCACAAGTAGATGAGAAGGGTAAGGAACACCCTATCGGTTTTATTAGTCGCCAGCTTAAGGACAGAGAGCTCAGATGGTCCACGGTAGAGAAAGAATGTTTCTCTGTTGTGTGGGCCCTAAGGAAGCTGAGGCCCTACCTCTATGGGACCCACTTCACTGTGCAGACTGACCATAAGCCGTTAAAGTGGCTAATGAACATGAAGGGGAGAATCCAAAGTTGCTTAGGTGGTCCATAAGTCTACAAGGCTTCGACTTCACTATTGAGCATAGGCCAGGTGTCCAACATAGCAATGCTGATGGGTTGTCCAGAATGTTTACCGACCTGAACAAGAGACTCATCCAGGGGTGGATTAGTTCCCCCTGTCCATAGTCTGGGAGGGGCGAGTGTTAGGAAAGATTTCGTAATTGTAGGTATTTTCCTTCCATGTGGCAACCCTAAACTTTTTGCTGTTGTTTTCACCTTGTTCTTGACTTTGCCAGAGAAGTACAGCCTTCTGCCGCACTTCTCTGGGCTTTCGCTCCTTTCTTACGGGGAAACTGACATGCCCTTAAGACAGTCAGTACGGGGAACGCTGTTTCCCGTAGTTTCTTTTATCATGTTGCGGCTTTAGTGCAACATGACACAAGAGGGCACTGTAAGCTAAGTTACAGCTCTCTTGGGTCTCTAGCCTTCTACAGGCCCTAGATACTCTTTTAGGATGGTATTTGATCGGTGCAAGTCATTCAGGGACTGGAATGGTGGCAGCGATCGTTTTGTTTATTTTGAGCTCTTTTGGCGTTCTGAGCACGTTTTTCGCACTGAACCCAAAATGGTGGCCTGGCTCCCAAAATGGCCAGACCACGAGGCTCCTTTGTCTGTCCACTGACCGTCTTGCTCCCTTCACCTTCCCCAGGTCGAGCGACCCGGGGCTTCCTTATTTGGGCATGTACTTTCCCGCGAAACGTGGTTGCTTTCGCGGGCTTCTACATGTCGTTTGTGTGCCTCCAGGGTGTGGGCTGGGATGTCTGGTCCAATACACATCCTGGGTGCCAGAGAGTCTAGGGTGGTGTGAATGCCTGGGACCACCGTGGTCCGTGATTGGTCCACGTATGGTATGTGTGTTGATGAGCGGATCTCCCATTGGCTCCCTCCGTTTTGGCGCGAAGGGAACCGTGGATAAGAGGGAGCTGGAAACACCACTACCATGTCGATCTCCTGAGTTCTCACGAACGAAGGAATACAGGAGCCAAGTATCCTGCAACCAAGAGGCTGGACCGAGGAATCGCTGGTGACCCGCTGAAGGAATCCTCCTTTGCACTGCTGTCGTCCTGTGAAACCCTTTCCTCCTTGGATCGAACCAGAAGGCCTGTACTGGCGCTTCGACCTTTGGAATAGCAGGACCAGCTATTCCCGGCACTTCATCATACTCCTGCAAGTAAGCCTTCGGAAGTGTCTCTGGGCCATCCAGTTGACTGACCAGCTTACAAGGGAGTCCTGCTCTGTAACGCCGCCAGGTTGTGTTGTATTTCGAGTCCTTGTCACTCTCCACGCTTCGTACACTTGGCGTTCCCAAGTCTGAAGGGAGGAGTGTACATTTGGCTTGAATACACACGGCCGCTCCGTTGTCCTGCTGCGGCAACAAACTGTGCTGGTTTCGTCGATTGGGACGTCTTTTTGCTCTACACGACTACGAGGCGTTCCCTGCTCTTCTGAACCTGCCAGCTGCTGAAACTAACGTGGAGAAGCCTGGGTCTGCTTGCTTCGGGACCGGTGAGTAGTTTAGCTAGGATCTGGTCGCCCTCCTGCAGTATCCCATTGCTTTTCCCTGCTGTGTAAAAACAGCACCCTTTTGGCCGTACTCGCGCTCTGCTTCTGCCCGCTGTGGAGGCTGCGCTTGAGTTGCGGAACCTGTTCTCCTTCTGCTGTGCACTAACCCGAACTGCCTGACTTCCTCCGAAGAGCTTCCTTTTGCCCGTTGGCACCGGCGTGGAGGTACTTTGAGCACAAGGCTCCACTCTTCGCAGGGCTCGGACTTCCATCTAGTTAGGTGCCTCTGAAGGCGAACTGAGTCTAAAGCGTTATCGCACTGCCTGTTTTCCTTTCCTTTCAGGTGGACTACATATTTCGTGCTTTAAACGCTTGCGACTGTGTATTTGTATATATATTGTGTTGATATGGTATGTGTTGGTTTAATATTGTGATATTGTGATTTTCTCGCTACGGTCATTATTTTAAAGGCCTTAAAATAAATGTGTATCTATTTTTGATATAACAACTGTTTGGAGTAGTTTGTAAGCGCTCTTGCTTTGTGTGCTCATTGCGGGCTTTCAGTCACCCTCACCCCTCTTGAGACCTAGTCTTGACCGCCGCGATCGCTACCTTGATTGGTCTGGCTTGTCCAGAGGTTACCCTGTTCCAAGTAATTAGGTTGGCCTTCTGAACTTCTGCGCCACCAGGACAGAGTTCAGAAATCCGTCTTAACAGTCACTTGTGGCAAGTCTTCCTGTTTGCTTACTGATTTCTACACTTACCTTTGCACTTGCCACCTGCTGACCGTTACTTTACTTTTGTGATTACTCATTCCCTTGTACTGCACTGTCCCTTCCCCCTCCCCCTGCACTTTCCCTTCCCCCATCCCATGCACTTTCACAAACTGAATGACACCTGGCCTAGTAGGATCGTTGTCTGTCCTCCCTTTGTTCCCCCTCCCTTGCCTCGTCACGCCTTGAAACACTTGTGTATAGGCGAGTTATAAATGCCATATCATATCATATCATATCATACCCTGCCTTCCTTACATCTCATACAAGTTAAGCTTTTGGAGAGCTTTCGAAAGTGGGAATATTTCTAAGTTATTAGTGATAGCACATGATGGCATTTGGTTATTGTCAAGCTTTGTGTTGCAATACGTGCACACTCTTGAGAGGTCAGTTATTATGTATTTAGTTTCTGCTGTTAGATATACAGCTAATTGGAACCATTGGGATTTCTCATTGTCTTCCATTTTGTAGGCTATATCTACTCTTTTTGTGCTCTTTTTATAAAAATGTCTGAAAACAGACACATGCCTGGTCTGGAATTTCAGCAGATATGTTTTGAAACACAGCTATTTCTTTCGTGTATGTCTTTATTAGGATATTGGTGTTTATGAGGTTTTCGTCAATGTTTTCTCCGTGTAGCAAAATGGTGTGTTGCTAACATTTTGATGTGGTCGAAGGTGCTTTCGCAAGCAGTTCCCGAAATGCAGGCTAATGAATGTCCTCGCCGTCCTGTGTGGGTGCCCACTGGGCAGGAGACCGTGGTTTGTAAAGTTTTCATTTTACTTTTGTCTTTTAGTTTCCCAAAGTGATTGAGGAATTGTCATAAAGATTTAAAGGATTGTTGGCGTATGTTACACATTGAGCTGCATGTCCATTTGTATACTGAAAGTTTGTTGGAGACTTTGGGCCTCATTACACGGATGGCGGAGAACCATGGCGCTTTTAGCACCATGGTTCATGCCGGTAAAATACCGGCACTGCCTTGGCGGAAAGGGGAATTACCGCCCCATTCCAAGGTTGGCGGGCGGTAATTCCCCCTTCCACCATTGCCCTTCCCCATTCCCATTTTTGCCCCATAGAGCATAATGGGAATGGGGAAGGCGCTAATTACGGTACTGCAAATTGCGGTACCGTAATTAGCTCCCTGGGTCCCTTTGCGGGTTGGTTTTTAACGCCTGCAAAAAGCAGGTGTTAAATCCGCCAACCCGCAAAGGGACCTCGTAGTAAGGCGGTAAGGATTTACCGGTACCGGTATTTTACCGGTACCGGTAAATCCTTACCGCCATCCGTGTAATGAGGCCCTTTGTTTCTATAAGGGTTTCTTTTCCCATAATGGTGTGCTCCACCATTTCATACCCTCGTCATCACTGTCTATGGCAATTGTTTTTTGGTTGTTCTTGTTTATGAGCTTCTTGCTTGAAATATGGTTCTGTGCTGCTTGTGTGAATCCATTCACCATCACAGAAGTGTGAAAAGGTCTCTATATTCACACTGCCCGTGTGTAGAAGCACTTTTTGTAATTTATTGATTCATTTAGTTTGTGGTTTCATTCTGTCTAAAATATATATAAACCGTTTTCTCTTTAGTAGAAAAGCACTGTTATTGAAATTGTAATTGTTTATTTGTCCAGCGCTTATGCGCTTAGGCCTTGAAGTTTCCAAATGATCTAACAAAAAGGTAACTAGCGTACTAGGCCTGACGGCATTTATCCTAGTGCAAGTGCATGAAGTGTATTAGGCGAACCAGATTAGGGGAGGGGAGACAAAGGGGGACAAGACACAGCTCACTAGGCCTAGTAAATTCAGGTCATGCAAGTGTACAGACGGAGGTGCAAAGGAGGAGGAAGGGGGAACAAGTGCGCCCCATCCAGTAGGGCCAGGGTTAAGTGCAGCGAGGTCACCCCTCTCATGGAGCATATGCTGAAAGTGCATTAGTGCTAACCAAAGTGCAGAGGCCTGGAGGCAAGTGCAATGACTAGCGAGGGAGCCTGGGACCTGTGAGGCTCTGGAGATGAGGCAGGCAACCAGTCAGCAAAGCTGGACAGGTAGGGGAGATATGTAGGAGTGAAGCTGAAATGAAAGAGAGAGGAGGTTAGCAGGGGAGAGGAAGAGAGGAAGAGGAGGAGAAGAGGAAGGTCTTGTGGAGTTTCTGGAATGTAAGGAGCTCCGGCTCAAGGCAGAGAGAGGCAGGGAGGCTGTTCCAGATGGTGGCACCTGCAGAGGATAATGATCTACCCCCAAATCTCTGCTTCGAAAAATGTCTCACACGCAAAAAGTTGGAGGAGGGAAGCGGCAGGTTCTAGAAGGAGAATATTTAAGAAGAGAGCGTTGCAGATAGTGTGCGCCCCGGCAGCTGCCCAGAAAGCCTTGTAGACTCTGCAGAGGGTCTTGAACTTGATCCTAGCAGTCACGGGGAGCCAGTGGAGGGATTTCAGCGCCAGAGAGATGCGGTCCCTGGGCATGAGGCCAAGGATAAGTCTTGCAGTTCTGTTTTAGATGAGTTCTAGCGGACAGAGTGTAGAAGTAGGAAGATTGAGAAAGATGCTGTTGCAGTATTACAGCCTAGAGAGAACCAGGGCTTTAGAGATGCCTTTGGGGGAAGGTGAGAAAAGGCAGAATGCCTCTAAGAAGTTACAGGTGGTAGTGGGACTTTTTAGAGATGTCCAAGATGTGAGAAGAGAAGGGGAGAGTAGAGTTGAAAATGACCCCCAGACTTTTTGCCTCATTAGCAGGTGAGGGCACAGGGCCAAGGGATGCCAGGCAGTGGGAAATTGGGAATGTGGAGGCAGGGTTCCCAATGAGGATGATCTCTGTCTTACTGGCATTGAGGCAGAAATCGTTAGCAGCACATCAAGACCAAATTGCGGACAGACAGACAGTCAGGAATGAGCGAGGAAAAAGAAGAGGCAGAGGGTAGCTGGAAGTAGAGCTGTGTGTCATCTGCATAACACTGAAAGTTAGAGGTCAAGCTAGAGATCCTGTGGGTGAGAGGGGCATTGTAGACATTGAAGAACCACAGGGATAGGATAGATCCCTGGGGGACACCAAAAGTACAGAGAGTGATAGAGGAGAGAAACAACCCAAGTTCCAGCTGGGAGTTACGGTCAGAGAGAAAGGAAGCAACCCACTTTAGGGCCAGATATGTGATGCCCAGGGTAACAAGGAGACGGGAGATTAGGATGTTGTGGTTAACCATGTCGAAGGCAGAAGGGAGATCGAGAAGAATGAGGACAGAAAGAGAGTTAGAGTCAAGATTTGAGAGCAGGTTTTCACAGGTGTTCAGATGAGATGTTTCCATGCCTCTTGAAGCTCTAAAGATAGACTGAAGGTCATGTAGACTACCAAAAGATTCAGTGTGGAGGGTAAGCTGAGAGATAGCTAGTTTCTCCAAGAGATTGCCCAGGAAAGGAGTGATAGAGATTGGGCAATAGTTTGCAGGGATTGAAGGGTCAGCAGAGGGTTTTTTCAGCAGAGGGTGAACAAGAGAGTGCTTGAGAGAAGTGGGGAAGACTCCAGTGGCGAAAGAGAGGTTGCAGAGGTCGGCCATGGCATGAGCAAGAGAATCAATTTTGTCCTTGATGGTTTTAGGAGGGCATGGGTCAACCTATTTGGAGGAGGCTCCAATTACAGCTGTCAATTAGAGCTTTGAGGAATAGTCTCCTGCAGTAGTTTTTAAGGGTAGATTGTGACTTTGTTGCTGTTTTTATAAGATTGTGAAGAACTCTATGGTGGAACATTTATAGTAACGTACATTTTGTGGATTGCTTTCCTGTGACTATGTTAACACTGGTAGATGCAGTTTGTTAGTAGGTTTGTTAGTTGGTCAAATTTAAATTGGAACAGTGGGTGGGAACACAACTAAATTCAATTTGGATCAGTGGGTGGAAACACAGTACAATCGCAGGCTGAAAGCGTGGGGACAGGAGAGATGGAGAGATGGAGAGATGGAGAGAGGGAGGGGAAAGTCAAAGGGGATAGGAAAATGTCCAGTTGGAGGGAACTAACTCCATGTTATGGAAGTGCAAAATATATGGTAGTCCATGTTCTACTGATGACTGTGGGAGCAGCAGCCTGATTGTTCCAGGTGGGGGGGGGGTGCAAGCAGTCCCCAGGCAGCATACCAGCAGCAGACAGGGAGCAGACAGGGGCCTTAGATGTGGCCTTGGATGTCTGGGCCGGCACCTGCCTCCTGGAGCCAGGGAATGGCTGAAGAAATACACAGCAGCAATGGGGTGTGGGTGGGGGTCAGGCCCAGACTGCCTTGACAAAGATGAAGAAAAGTGTAGCCATCTTGAGAAGGAGGGGAACCAGCTGGGCCGGCCTCCGTCGAAAACTGAAATCAACCTTCAATTATTTTTCTCCTAGAACATCACAAACAAATATGGTGCATTTGTGGAGAACGCACCATGCAGGGCATCAGGGAGCACACAGTCATTTGTAAACCATGTGCTTTTAGTGAGTTCTCGCCACGAAATACAGTGTTAAAAAAATGCAGTATGTTTCAATACATTGAAAAATAAAAGATTTGCTATATTAGGTGCTGGGGTCTCTGCAAGGTGATATGCTGCAACAAGGCTTACCTTGTAGCAAAACCTTTAGAAGCGAAGAGAAAAGTCGAATGGTTGTGAGTGCGGAGTGCGAGAGCAGCTGTTCCGAGTTGCAGCAGTAGAAGAGAGAAAGTCCAGGGCCACGCTGTGGGCCTTGGATGTCCGCCTCCCAGAGCCAGGGAATGGCTAAAGAAATACACAGCTGCCAATGGGGTGGGGGGGGTCAGGCCCAGGCTGCCTGGACAAAGATGAAGAAAATTGCAGCCATCTTGAGAAGGAGGGGAATCAGCTGGGCCTGTATATGTCGGAAACTGAAATCCACCTTCAATTATTTTTCTCATTACATCACGAACAAATATGGTGCATTCGTGGAGATCGCACCATGCAGGGCATCAGGAAGCTCACAGATATTTGTAAACCATGTAGTTTTAGTGAGTTCTCGCCGCGAATTACGCATTCAAAAAATGTAGGATGTTTCAATACATTGAAAAATAAAAGATTTGCTATATTAGGTGCTGGGGCCTGTGCAAGATGCTGTGCTGCAACAAGGCTTACCTTGTAGCAAAACCTTTTGAAGAGAAGAGAAAAGACGAATGATTGTGCGTGCGGAGCGCGAGAACAGCTGCTCCGAGTTGCAGCAGTAGAAGGGAGAAAGTCCAGGGCCTCGCTTTGGGCCTTGGATGTCTGGGGAAGTAAATATTGTTTCAAAATGCTCACAGGGCAACAGGGAATCAAACACAATCTAAATACATACGAATATTAATACAGTGTTAGGGGTAAAGGTGAGGCAAGCCTACTATGCCTTGTGAGTGTTCAGAACATGTAAGTGTAGAAGGGAGGGGGAATGGGATAGGTGCTGTGGGGCTCATGGGTGAGCAAAAAATGAAGTGCAATGTAAGGTAAGTGTGAGCCTCCAGGGTGGAGGGTGAGCAGAGGCAAGTGCTGAGGATAGACAGAAGCTGGGGGGTATTTGGTGTGGGAGTTCAGGGCCCTGTGGATGCATAAGGGCCCTGAACACCAAACAAGCAACTGTGAGATTAGCAGAGGAGAATGGGGGAAGGGCGGGGGTAAAGAGGAAAGTCTTGAGGAGCTTCCAGAATTTAAGAAAGTCCTTCTCAAGACGAAAAGAGAGGGGGAAGTTGTTCCAAAGAAGGGAGCCAGCTGAGAAAAGAGATCAACCTCCTGCCCTCTGTTTAGAGAAACGCTTTACACATAAAGAGTTGATGCCAGAGGAGTGCAGGGGTCAACAGGAGGAATATTTAATAACACAGAGTTGCAGATAGTGTGGTCCTTGCCCCCAGGAATCCTTGTGGATGATGCAGAGGGATTTGAATTTCATCTGTGAAGCAACCAAGAGCCAGTGAAGACTTTTTAGGGCAGGAGAGATGCAGTCCCTGGGCTTAAGGCCAAGGATAAATCTTGCTGCCCTATCCTGGATTAGCTGGAGAGAATGCACAGTGTAGGAAGGAAGATTAAGGAGGAGGCTATTGCAATAGTGAAGGCTAGAGAGAACCAGGGCTCGGGTAACATTGAGCTTCTGGCTGAAGGTGAGAAAAGGTAGACTTCCTTTGAGAAGGAAGAGCTGAAATTGGGTCTTCTTGGCAATGTCCTGACTGTGAGGGAGGAAGGAGAGAGAGGAGTCGAAGATATCTCCAGGATTTCTGGCTTCAGATGAGGGAGCAGGGGGAGAGCCCATGGAGGGAGGCCAGAGTGAAGGGAAGAAGTCGGGAGCAGGAGTCTCAATGGAAAGGATCTCTGTTTTGATGGCATCGCGGCAGAGATCATTGGCGGTGCACCAGGCATGGATGGCAGAAAGGCAGTTGGGGATGATGGAAGGTGCAAGAGGGCCAGCAGGAAGTTTGAAGAAGAGTTGTGTGTCGCCTGCATAACAATGGAAGTTGGGGGAGAATGAGAAGTGCCAGCTGAGAAAGATTGATATTAAATTGCCAGATCAAGATGATAGAGCCCTGGGGGACACAACAAGAGGAGAAGGAAGTAGGAGAGGAAAAGGTGCCAAAGATGAATTGAGTGGAGCACTCAGTAAGGAAGGAGGTCAGCCAGTCCAGTGCCCGCCATGATAGGCAGTAGAGTCCACTCCTTGCAGGGACTGGCTCCACCTTGCTCTGAGGAAACAGGGCCCCATGGTTGGAGAGTGTTACAGCAATTTTTATACAGGGGTTGGGACCGACCACTCCATTCTGAGACAAGGTTGCGAGGAGAGAACACACAACCTATCTGCACACCTGCGCTTTTTAGGAATAAAATCCTTCAGAATATGCTAATTGGAGCTTTCTTTCATTATACAAATAAGTTGTTGCGCATTCTACAGCTCCACAGCACTCTTAGGAGCACCTACATCTAAGAGAAGTAGAGGTCAGCGTCCAGTGAGATCAGCCTCCACAGAGCAGGTAAGCCATCCGGGATAAACCTGTGGACTGAGAGATTTGTAATATTGAAGAGTCTTTAATACCTGACACACACCCTTTATTTATCTATAGGCTTGGGTGATCTACTGCTCCATACTGAATTTAATCAAGTGGGCTATTTAGATCCCAACTTGTGGTCTGGCTACTACTCAAGGTGGGAAGCGCAGCAGTACACATTGTGACTAAATAACCCTAGACGTATTGATTTGTCCTATTGGAAACTATATGCCACACATCTGTTCCCTTTTTTAACATGTAAATACATATCTGTTCCCTTTGTTGTAGACATAGAATACATTTCGTTGTATTGAAAATGGGTTACGTCCTGACGAAGGCCGTGACTGATACAAACGTCAGTTAAGGTTCAAGAGTTGGCCGAAACACACTGGCCCTCATTACGATACCGGTGCTAAACCATGGCGCTATTAGCACCATGGTTGGTGCCGGTATCGTAACGTGTCTGCCATGGTGAAATGGGGAAATACCGCCCCATTCCAAGGTTGGCGGGGCGGTATTTCCCCATTTCCCCATGGCCTTTGCCCATTGCCATGTTTGCCCCATAGGGCATAATGGGAATGGCGAAGGCGCTAATTACGGTACTGCAAATTGCGGTACCGTAATTAGCAACAAGGTCCCTTTGCGGGTCCCTACTTTAACGGCTGGTCCCGCAAAGGGACCTCGTAATTAGGCGCTAAGTGGTTAACGGCACTGCAGCCTTTTACGGCACCGTTAACCACTTAGCACCAGCGTCGTAATGACCCCAACTGTGTCTACTTTCTATGCAACTATACCAACACTGCAAACAACAAGCAGGTCACATATATATTTGAAAAAGTAAAAACCAGGTTGTAAAGGTCTCTTTAATAAACCAGGGTTTCTGTTCACAATTCACATATATATGTTGGATCTATGATGAAAATAGGTCTCATGTTTTAAGTATTGGTTCTTGTGTCGCAAAACCAAATTAGGTGTCAATGTTTGTCACAGAAATATGTCTAAATGTGGTCTGTAAAATGTGTATATGAGAATTGTTTTTAACTTTATGATATAAATATATTTGTTTTTTTGGATAAATAATCTTAAGCTTCTTTGGTTGAAATAGATTGAAACAGTGTGGCATAATGGCCTTGATCATTTTGCTTTGTATATGTTGAAATGATATGATATTTTATTTATATCGCGCTCATACACATGTGTTTCAGAGTGCAACCAGGCAAGGGAGGGGGAAAGGGAAGAAACAAAAACAACAATCTTACTAGACCCAGTGACATTGACAATGCGCAAGTGCATGGGGAAGGGAAAGGAGGAAAGTGCATGGAAGGGGGGAGAAATTATAAGTGCAGAGCATAGAAGAGAACAAAATAAATAGTAAGTAAATGAATATAAATAAATAAATAAATAAGGTGATAAAACAGTGGTACTGTAGCCTTAGGAGGCAAAGTGATAGGTTAGTCAGATAGGGTGTATCTGATAAGTGCAGAGGAAGAGTGGGTGGGGGACTGTATGGGTACAGATACAGACCCCAGTGCAAGGGGTGGCCAGGAGGCAGTGCAGGAGGGTGGCAGTGGGAGCAGGTACCTGAGCACAAAGGACAGAGGGTGGCCAGGTGCACAATGCCGAGAGAGAAAGCAGATCAGCAGGAGAGAAGCGGGGCAAAGGCAGAAGCAAAGAGGAAGGTCTTGAGGAGCTTCCGGAACCGTAGATGGTTCTCCTCAAGTGTCAAGGTGGCAGTGAGGTGGTTCAAGACCTACCAGGAACCCTTAGTTTAGAAATTCTGGTAATAGCTTTGTCATCTTCAACCACTCTGCAACGTTATCAGTGGTGAATGTGTTCCCTTTATTTGTCTATGGTATCTCCTCCCCGGTCTCTTGCTCCTTTACACCTCAAATGCCTCATTTTGAAATGTAAATTGCAGTGCAAGCTATCATGCAGTAATTACGGCCTAACATGTGCTGCATGTTGGCAAGAGGATATTCCACACTCTTGTAGTGAAAAGGGAGTCTTTTTAGTAAGAAATATTGAATTGTCCCTTCTTTTTCTTTATAAACCTTCAGTCAGTCCTTTTTCATGCGTATGTAATGCAGGGTGGGCTAGGGGGAGGGGGGATAAATATGCATTTCCCGCTTTGGAAGTTTTGATTATATATCTTCTCTGGATGGCTTGAAATTGCTTCGAGAATTGAATTCAGATAATTCTTATTGTAGATGAATTAATCATATCATGTTTGCTTTCTCTATACCTTTATACAGTTTTGGTGTGTCATCAAGTTCAGCAACATGTAAGAAGCACAGGTTACAAAAGGTAAATAACTTGTTCTGTGATCTATGTCTGGCTCTGCAAATGTTGTTCTTTGTGTCTGAGGTTGCTTGTCTCCTGTTCTGCGCGCACATGCCCCTCCTATCAAATACCCCCTTTTATTTACTCTTTTTCCTCCCCTCTTGCCCAGGGGTGGACCAGGAACTAAAAGTAGCCATGGCAAATGTTTTCAAAGTGACCCCATACTGCACCGAGCAAAGAAGCATTGTGTGACAAAACATGGTGTCCAAACTATTTTCCTAAATTAACTGGAATCATGAAGACTGAAGGGAGAGAAGAGTTGCACACAGATTTCTGCCTCTTACATGCTACAGTGATAAAAGGGTGCACCTGCGAGATGCAGGTAATCACCTGCACAACCAAGAGTAATTTTTCAATGAGTAACAGAAACCACCGAATTATAACCATGTTTAGGCCCTTAAGGTGCATTGTATACAGAGAATGAGTATTGATGTCAATGAAAAACAGGACATGCTGATCTATCCATGTTGAAATCAGTACATTGCTACATGTAACGATTGCTAAAGCCCAGGCTTCTGGAATGTGATTACCAGCAAAAGACTCACATCCAACAATACTTATTTTGCAGCTATGAAACCTAAATTAATAATCTCATGATGTCCCTGCATGTTATTTTTCTAGTGTTGTGTGCACAGAAAATAGATATGTGATTTTAAAATATGTTCCTTTCCAGTGGTAAAGTCATATGGAAATGCAAACATAAATGAAGAAAATAAACCATTTAAAGTTCTATTGCTTTTGATTTTGCTAACTTGAAAATGTTACTGGCTGTACATGTAAACTCAGATTCAACTTGGAGCACTTTAAACCCCCACCTCAGGAATTATCAAGGAGATTTTGAAAAAAAACATGTCTGTTTACTAGAAGTTATGCAACTGGAGAGTCATGGCTATTTTACCCCAAGAGAAAACATAATGATCAGGAGCCTTCTTAGCACCGTTCTCATGAGATCCTGGTTGCTGCTGTTTGTCACAATCCAGGCTGCTTACAGCATACTCAAGGGTCTGTAGAAGCTGGATAAGATGTTTGTTTCAGCTATCATATAGAGAATTGCAGTAGTCCAGTTTGGAACCCATCATTATTCGAGCTGTTCTGGCAAAGTCATACTCAGTTAATATGTTGTTTTCAGACCATAAAACATGTGTGGAATTAATCAGGCTACTGGTGTGAAATGTCATAGAAAATGAGGAATCAAAAATAACACCTGAAGAGGTTACCTGATCTAGAGCTAGTAGGACCCAGAGAGGGCTTCGAACTTCTGTAGCTCTCTCATCTTGTGCAGGCGAAGAGCCTCGCCACTGTTTGGTTTTGGCTTGGTTTAAGCCTAACCACTGGACAACATCCATTTTTAAATTTTGAGAAAGGTAGATTGAATAAAGACAGCATTATCAACACAACTACCCTTCAGATTAAAAATGATTTGGGTATCATCTGCATAGTTCTTGAAAGTAACTCCGTGGTTGACCCGACGACCATGATGTGGATTGACATACATGTTAAACAACAGGTAATATTACCGCCGCATTTAAGGGCTAAGGCCCAACTCACGATGAGGCCCAAAGTCTTATTAGTTACTATATTTTATGATATGGTCATTTGTATGGTTTTTTACATTTTATTCTTGACTATTGCACTGATATGTATTTTCTCTGGTGCACTGTTTTTATCGAATGTTTTGCACATCTCCAAAATAAACATGATTATAATGATGTGTTACTACATTATTAAGTCACTAATGCACATCACTACTACTGCCTGTTACTTGGGATGCCTGTGATTGTGAGCATTTTGAAATTAATAATGTGCTTCTCTTTTATTTTAATAGGTGAGGCCCCAGCAAATGCAAAAGTGACTATTCGCTTCTCTGGTCCAATGCAGTGCAAAGCTCCATTCATGGAATATGCGATTTCCCAATATATTAGGAGGATACAAGTTGGGGCTCTGTTGTCTTTTCTGAGTATTCGGGAACTGGGATCAGAAAGCCTGTTGAGACATGATGGTGTTCATCCATGCCCCAAGTTCATGGCAGCATCCAACAACACAGAACTACAGTAAATAACTAATAGAACAGACGTGAGGGAGTTTGTTTAAAGGATTTTGTCAAAAATTGTTAACTATGACTAGACAAGCAGTATCCAATAACTGAATATATTAAAAGCTTCAGTAAGAAGAAACATCTTGTTTGACCCCAGAAACAACCGACACACAAGATAACTCATAATTACTCTGGATTTTGGAAAGGTTCAGTGGAAAGGGTGGTGTAATTAAGCATCTTACAATATAATCTAGTAAGAAACCTGAGCATCGAACAGAATGTGTGAACAGCTGTCATCTGAGGAACATATCAATTGCCAACGTGAAAACACAGGCGAAAAACCATATTGGTGCATAGAAGGTGGGAAGAGTGTCCAATTGCCTGATATACCCATCTCCTACCAGAGAACACGTAATGGTGAGAAACTGTATCAGTGCACTGAATGTGAGAAAAGATTCACTCAGAAGGGGGCCCTTATTTGCCATCAGAGAACACATACAGGTGAAAAACCTCATTGGTGCACTGAATGTGGCAAAGGGTTTGCTAGGAAGGGAATTCTCATTTGTCACCAGAGAACACATACAGGTGAGAAACCTCATCAGTGCACTGAATGTGGAAAGGGGTTTGTTCAAAAGGGACACCTTATTCTACACCAGAGAACACATACCGGGTTGAAACCTCATCAGTGCACTGAATGTGGAAGAGGGTTTGTTCATAAAGGAGCCCTTGTTCTACACCAGACAACACATACAGGTGAGAAACCTCATCAATGCACTGAATGTGGAAAAGGGTTTGCTCAGAAGGGAAATCTTATTTGTCACCAAAAAACCCATACTGGTGAGAAACGGCATCAGTGCACTGAATGCGGGAAAGGTTTTAATCATAAGGGACCTCTTATTAACCATCAGAGAACACATACAGGTGTGAAACCTTATCAGTGTACTGAATGTGGAAAAGGATTTGCTCAGAAAGGAGCTCTTGTATACCACCTGAGAATACATACAGGTGAAAAACCTCATCAGTGCACTGAATGTGGAAAAGGGTTTGCTAGGACAGGCGTTCTTATACGCCACCAGAGAACACATACAGGTGAGAAACCTCATCAGTGCACTGAATGTGGGAAACGGTTCATTCAGAAGGGAGTTCTTATTCGACACCAGAGAACGCATACTGGTGAGAAACCTTACCAGTGCAATGACTGTGGAAAAAACTTCAGTGATAACATTAACCTTGTTAGGCATCAGACAAAACATACAAGCCAGGCACCATTTCAGACTAGTGAATATGGCAAATACTTCAGTACACAGGATGCTTTCATCTGCCGTGAGAGAGGACATGCAGCAACAGAAACCTCTACATATGATGACGCTTTAGAAAGGAGGGAGTGCTTCTTCAAAGAGAATGAGTCTGGCATAAATATTGATCAAACCTCATCAGTGCACGGAATGTGGGAAACAGTTAATTCAGAAGGGAGAATTTACTAACCACTGCAGAACACATACAGGTGATAAACCTCATCAGTGCACTGAATGTCAGAAAAGGTTTGCTAGGAATGGAAGTCTTATTCACCACCAAAAAACCCGTACAGGTGAGAAACCTCATAAGTGCACTGAATTTGGGAAATGGTTTGCTCAGAAGGGAGCTCTTATTCAACACCAGATAATGAATACAACAAGTGTACTAACTAGCTACTAGCACCTTGGTCCATGCCGGTAAAATACCGGCACCGCCTTGGTGGAAAGGGGAATTACCGCCACATTCCAAGGTTGGCGGGGCGGTAATTCCCCCTTCCACCACTGCCCTTCCCCATTCCCATTTTTGCCCCATTTTGCGGTGCCGTAATTAGCACCAAGGTCCCTTAGTGGGTTAGTTTTTAACACCTGCAAAAAGCAGGCGTTAAAGCACCAACCCGCTAAGGGACCTCGTAGTAAGGCGGTAATGGTTAACGGTCACCGTTACCATTAACGGTGACTGTTAACCATTATCGCCATCCGTGTAATGAGGCCCTTAATGTGGAAAAAGTTTCAGTGATAACATTAACCTTATAAGGTACCAGATAAAACATGCAAGTGGGGAACTATTTCAAGGTAGTAAATATAGCAAAAACATCTGAATGCAGGACGTGCTTATATGCCGTGAGAGAGGACATGTAGGTGATGAAACCTCTACATATGGAGAAGCTTTAGAAAGGAGGGAGTGCTTTTTCGGTGCGAATGAGTCTGGCATGGATATTGACCAAGTATCTGAAGACATGATCTTCACAGTGTTTCCCAGGGTTTTTTGGCACACAAATGGTAGCTGACACCTATTGGTGGAACCACTGCGGTTTGAAATCAATCTTTTTTGGAATATTCTAAAGGATGACTGAACCCTCTGTTCTAAGGTCCCCATTCTATAGAACACTTTGCCTTTTGGACTTTTGGGAAATTATCAAGACACAGTGGTGTTCTGGGAAACCATCAAACCACTTCAGTACCAGGAGGCTGCTGAGCACTAAATGAATAATATGGTGCAGGAGAGCATATCAGAGCAATGGATGCAAGAATAGTTTCCTCTGTAGCCTTTGGCACCATTGACATGGATCCTAAATAGCCAAAGGCCAAAGGAATGCCGGCATCAGTCACTCAGCCTACTCCTTTTTACAATCCTTTTATTGTAATAAAACATGCATAGCTATGACACCTCATTTGATAGCAACGTCCCTGGTGACAGGATGTGGCATGACCCAGGGCCTCATCTCCTATCCTTCACCTTATCCTTTTGTGTTGCACGCCTGATCTGGCTAATCCGTTCCTTCAGATTCTACTGTCACAGCACTCCGATCCGCTTGTGCTTATTTGGGAGCTCTGCAAAGGCATCACTTAGCTTTCAGAGCTGCCTGCTAAACATGAACATGTGAATGTGCTCCACCTGCTAAACCTGAAATCTGACAAAACGGATCTGTTGCTTCTTATGGTTGCACTGGGTACTTGCCGTGCTTCTTTCTATCCTCCTTCTAAACTCAGTGGTCACGCCAACCATTTGGGTGTCACAATTAACTGTGAGCACTCACTTGTTCCTGAAACCCTGTGGTTGGTGGAAGTTCCCACCTAAAGTTGTTTCAAATAGCCCACCTTTTCACTGCCTTCATTTTCTGCCGTCAGTTATTATATCCCTAATTTGTTCAGTACTTCACGATGACAATGACATTTTCTTTACTTGTCTGGCTTATGCAACTAAACTTCAGGTGGTACAGAAAGTGCTAACCTGCCTTCTTTCATGCGTTCATTACCAGTGCAGATTGGGTCCAGGGTACTTTCTCTAGCTCATTGTGTGCCTTTGTGGCACAAGCCCCCTCCTCCCCTTTCTGCAGTTCATACTTCAGCCTTGTTCATTATGTACCTTTAGATGTAGCCCTCCTTCAAGGTGAAGATGTCCTGTTTCAAAGTGTAGCCAGGTGGTGTAACCTTTTTGGGTTTAGCTCCACATATCTGGAAGGGCCCCTGTCTGAGGTTGAACTCCACAACGGACCATGTGACCTTCCTAGGCTTTCTGAAGACCCCTCTATACTTGTTTGCCATTCCTTAATTCTACCAGATTCTCTATGTCTTCATGAGTGAGCAAGTGCCATAGAATCTTTTTTTTTATTTTTTAAGAAGGCAGCTCTTATTACCAGCCCTCCAGATAAGTGGTGTACTGATGGATGTTACTCCACAGGAACACGCAAATACTCCAAACAAAAAAGTAGCGCTTCCCTCCACCCACCCCCATGGCTTTCACCCACCCACTTCCTTCGTTATGCCAGCTCAGTGATATCAGCCATGCCGCTGGTAGTTGCTCTTCAGCTATCGCTGCTTGTTTTATATGTATACAAATTCCTCCCTTGGGAATGAGGATTATGTTTTTACCGTTTCTGTATCTTTGTTTGAATGCGATTTTACCTAAGGAGAAGTGACCGAATTCATTTCAGAGGAAATGGTAGGTAAAGTGCTATATGTGTAGTGCATAATAGGTGGGGTGTGGGGTAAGGGTATAAGTTAAGGTAGGGAGGGGGTAGGGGGGGTCTCGCATTCTAAAACAAAAAAGTTGAAAAAGTAAAAAGTTAATTTCGTTTTTCTGTGAAATAAATTCGATCACTTCTCCATTAGGTAAAATATTTTTGAATAAATCACGGACATCGCGTGTTTACACCCCGAATTTGTCTTTCAACTTCGAGAGATAGAGAGTGCATTTTCTAAATTCAAATCCCCCTTAATACAGTCGTAGAAAGTTGTATTCTCACATGGCTAATTAGACTGAGGTTGGCTCAAAACATCGGAAAAGGTAAAGTTCATCAAGGGAAACAAATGTGGAAAATGGAATCATAAACCTGCAACATTGTCCAGAAGTCCGCCTTTCCCAGGAACGCCGGCCTCCTCTGGAACACCCTCAGGGCTGAAGCCTTCAGTGTTTCCTCTTTTGCAGAACATCCAACAACTCTACAGTCGCCTCTGGATCCCTGAAATTGTCCAACACAATTGCCAATACTTACTGGCGCACTTAAGGTGTGTTCCCTCGCCTAGGATTGGCATAGAGAGGTAAATGAAACAGGGCAGGGTGCATGCCAACTTTTCAACCACTATTTATAAGAAATGGGTTTGCTGTGAAGGGTATGGAGAAGATCTAAAAAGTGTTCCATGAAATGATATGGAAATGTAGTTAAACAAGTGACATGTTGTGACTCTAATGCTATGAGGCAGTATAACTTGTGCATATTAGAGAATTAAATGGTGCCTTCCTGGCTAAAGTGAAGTGCTGCAAGTGTAAATACCATAGTTGTTCTCTTTGACTACGAAGGAATAGTGCACAAAAATGTTTACTAAATAGAATTGCTCCTGCTTACGCTGACTTGTCTAACTTAAACCTTACCCACTTTATTTGATAAACTGAATGAAATGCTGATTACATGAATATTGAACTTCAGCCAATGTGTTACTATGTTTTAACATAAAAATTAAATTCACAGTACTACCTCAATTTGTGTGTTATTTCTAGCTTTTTCTGGGTTTGCTTTGGTGTAAGCTGCTTACTGGAACAGAGCCATATCATTTCTTTTAATTAGTGGGGTGACTATCTCGCTTCCAGTTTTATTAATTAATATTTTATTATGCGCTTAACACCGTAGACCAGTCTCTAAGAGCGGACCGGTTTTAAACCTGTTTTGCTCTGCATTGTCTTGCTTCCAAGACCAACAGGCTGCCCCTGAGCTATCCTGCTGACCCGGGATGTTAGAATGAATGTGATTGTCAACTTTTGAAAATGTCTTAATATGTTTATATAACTCTGATTTTCCCATGAGTTTACACAACTGTAATACTACACAATAGGAGTAATTTAACTGCAGAAAATTCTATTTTATTTAACAAATTCAGATAACTTGTGTTCCATACAATTATTGATATCATACTTATATAATAATGCTGGCAGCCACGGGCAACTGTGCCTGGTACAGTAAGTGGGGACCTGCACTAACCTAATCTGTGTTAGAAAGAATGGAGGAAAAAAGAGCTGGCCTCTGACACAGGCAGATTATAACTTTGGGTGGGTCAGGTATTTATAAAGAGTGAATGCTGTGAACTGTGAGAAACCAAAGGGTGTCTCACCCGCTAGTCCTCGGGGACTTGTCATCCAGGTGGCCAGAACACGGCCATCGCTTTTGGATCCAGTTCCTGGGGGTGGACCTTTCGCAAGGATAACCTGGGTGAGGGGTCTACAGGGAGTGGGGGTGATGCAGCCGATGGTGAGACACGGTATTCCCCCCTTTTTGTTTATCTACCCCATCCTATTTTGTAGGATTCTCCGAAGTCCCTAACCCCCCTCCTTTTACTCAAACATTTGGACAAGGAAGAGGGTGACTGAGAGTAACAAGGCTAACTCTCATACATCGTACTGGACATGTCCTGTTATTCGGTCAGGCAAAGTCAGCCACTTTACTTCAAGTGCATAACATAATACCTATTAGCTCTCCTCACACGGATAAAAGGCAAACCCAAAAGACACAGCAAGGTGGAACACGAGTATGAGCAGGCCTCCCGGGGTGAAGGCAAACCTACTGGAGCAGAGTGACGGACCAGGGGACAAGAGCAGCGGGTCAAAAACCCCAATGGTAACCTACTGGAGGTTGTTGCCGCCAACAGGCCGCGAAAGACACGTGGAGAAGGCCATATGCCTCAAGTGAAGACTGCATTGTGTTTCAAGGACGCCAGCGACCCTCCCGGGTGAACGACAGAGTTGGGGAGGCGAGGCCAACCCTGTGGTACTAACCTTGACTCGTGAATTGGATAACATAGAACCAAGAAAGAAATGCACACAGCCGGTGAGTTGACAAGTCACCTAAGAGACCGATGTGTGTTATAGAAAGTTTGAAGTGGAAACATAATATCTCAAGGGAAGGCTGCACTTGTGTGGCTGAGACGCAAAGAGAGGCAGAGCTGTGAATTATTTTTGAAGTAAAAAGACAGCTGTGGAATCAGCAATACCGTGTAACGAGTGGTTCGGCGGAAGTAAGGAGCCCACTCGAAAGTCTCAGTGAAATGTGCATTGTTTGTAACAATAAAGTGAATGAAGTGCAGAAGCAAAGTAAGAAGAATTATCTTCTAGAGAAGGAGAGAGTGGACATTGAATCTTGACTATAAGTTATAGTGGTCCTGCGGAGGTCTGCATAGAAGATCATGCACATTCAAAACCCCAAAGTGGTCTGAGCCCGGTGGAGGGAGACCCAAAGTGTAATAAGCTTGGGGAAGGGAGCCCCTTGGCAAGTTTTGTTGAACTTTGTGTTTGTAGTAGTCTGAGCCCGACAGAGGAGGACCTACGTGAACCTTGTGTATGGGGAGGTCTGGGGAAGGTTTGTGCCCGAAAGAGGGGGACCTACATGAACTTTGTGTTGAAACATTATTTGGAGGGCTGAACAAGGGATTTTAATGTAGAAGGCCAGGCGGGCCTCGATCCCTGTTCGGGAACTGTTTATTGTACTGTTTATTGTACTAAGAACCTGGGCCAGAGTGTGTCATCCTGCCTACAAGTACCGCCTTACTCAGTGAGGGTAGAACGTGGGGAGAAGAGCTGATTTAGCCACCTTTATTAATTTGAACACTGCTTTTTCCTTTGCATACATTTCTCCTTTATACACTTTTTGTACAAGAGATAGGGCATGCATTAGGTTTTGTAAACATAGGCCATTTTGATTTGACAGACTCTACCAGGACTGTTTTGTTTTTCTCATTTGATGGTCGAGAATACTGCCATCTTAGTTATAGGGCAACATAGGAGTTTTTCCAAATCCCAAAAACTTCAATATTCAATAAAGGACAAAGAAGATCGTCTGGCCTGGAGAAAGCCGCACCTGTCCATGGGGACTCTTCTAAATCAGACAAGGAAAACCCGTCCACGAATTTTGGCTCAGCAAGAATGGTGGCTAATCCCGATAGGATTCGAAGACTATCAGGGGACTGCCCGATCCTGGATGCATCAGCTTCACTGAGGAGAGCAGAAAAGAACCAAGCGTCGCCAAAAAAGAGACGCCTCAGTGACATTGCAGTGGCATTACAGAATGAGTCACCAAACAAGAAACCCGAAATGATTGCAATTATGTCAGCTATGACCATCGTTTTAGCTCCATTCTGTAAAATGTATGAAGTGATTAAAGAAAACGTCCAAGATAATACTGCGCTTCTATCGAACTTGATGGAGAAACTGGCCCAGATGCAAAGCCGTATACCAGCGACAATGAATAAAGCTTCAAATCAGAAAAGCCAGTGGGAACTTGCAATCCAAGCTTTGGAGAAAAAGATCGAGATGATCGAATCCCGGTCAGGAACTCCAACATTAAGAACAACATGCCCTGAGGTGGGACATAAAGCGTCCAACCAGAATACACAGTGGGAAAGAAAACTGGAAGTGTTGGAAAAAAAGATTGAATCCTTCGAAACCCTGAACAGAATTATGCCCACTAAAACGTTAGTGCCAGGAGGTGTGATGGAAGAGGCACCAGCAAGGGCAAAGGGTAAAGAGCAAACACTGTTGCGACTCGCACAAGAGAATACAGAAGGAGGGCACCCGACCAATGTCCAAAAGACGCAGCCACAAAAAATCGACCATATTGAAAGGAAATCAAACTTCAAGGTGGACCTCACCACATCGGCAAAAGTGGCCGCGTGGGGGCCAAACCAGCATGGAGGTCAATCTAATGATAAAAGTTTAGACCCAAGGTCTCGACCAAAGGAGACGGGTTCACCGAGATCACCAAGAACAATAGATGAATTCCTAGACTGCACAAATTTAATGAACATCTCTACACACTCAGAAAAGGGTCTTAAGGAGACAAGGAACCCGCTCATACAAGCGGATGAAACAGAAAAGTTTCTCACAGAAGGAGACAAAAGGCCTACTGTCAGGCCCAAAATGGATAAGGGTGGGTCGGTCCGGAGTGAGAAGATTGAAACAAACCAGACTGTCTCACTCAGAGTCTCTTCCCAGTCGAGTGTAGAGGACGAGAAGATCGGGAGTCAAGATTCCAGGACAAGAAGAAGTCTATCCATTTCCCGACATCCAACTGATAAGGCCATCAATCAAAGAAGCCCACGGAAACATGGCGTGGAAAAAGGCGATCATGCAAACAGAAAGAAAGCCATAGAAGAAATGCATGTTTTTAAGCTTGAACAAATGGAAGCAGACAAAAACTTCCTAATTTTAAACAGACCGACGGTGCTCCAGATAACAAAGAAAATGAAAACTTTGAAAAAGATTAGATCAGAAGACTTCGTTATCGTAGAACCCTATCATAGGGAAAAGAAGGCCAAAGCGTATCTACACTTAAAAGCAGTCGCCATTAAACATATGGATGACTCTGCCTACGAAGAATTTGACCAACTGGGTTTCCGCTTGTCGGAACAAAAAAAGAGGATGAGCAGATATGAGCGGGAAGAGGAAGAGGGGGCTAGGTCAAAACGCCACTACCACTATCGATCAAAAATGGAGGATTTATATCCCTGAAGCCGAGGGGATAAGTGACACTACCACTATCGATCGAAAACGGAGGATTTATATCACTGAAGCCGAGGGGATAAGCGACAGAAGTGGCAGGAAAGAAAAAGACGACCACAGTGGCAAGGTGGGGTAGTGAAATGGCCCATGGAATCACGGGTGAGAGATGACTCAAACTCCAGACACCACCAACGCATGAAAGATCAGCTTGATTTGAGTAGAAGCCCAATCAAAAAGAACAGTGAACAGCAGCGCCAAACAGGCACTCGTAGCCACTCAAGGCGCGAAAAGGCAGAGGACACGACAACCAAACAAGATAAGTCTCAACCAATAACAGGAAATGAAAGACAACCAAGAGTCCCCTGGAAGTGGCTAACGGCAAGTTGGACCAACAACAAGGGCAAATAGCAACGAAAAGGGTCAGCTTGCCTCGAAGATATCATCAGTGAAAAAAGATGTGAGCGACCCGTAAACGAAACATATATCTTGGGCTCATGGAACACGAGGGGCCACATCCACCTGACGACACCTGGCGACGTCGACTTGGGGCGCTATGATAGCTTGTGCCTTCAAGAAACCTGGCTGGTGAAACAACCAGCTCTGGACGGTTTCTCAATGATGATCTCTCCTGCAGTGAAAGGCCTCCTTGGCAGACTGTCATCTGGTTTGCTAACCGCAATAAAAACTCGAACGGGGCTGAGCGAACCAAGAATGTGGAAGCAGTCGTATGAAATGTTGGTCATCCTGACTTCTCAAATCCACTCTAAGGAAAAGACGGAAAAAAGGTGCCTAAATTCTCTGGCCATAATTAATTATTACTGGAACCCTCAGCGAATGTCGATAAAATCATTCTGCACCAATATGTGTACTACAATTGACCAGCTGTACACGGAATTCGAGAAAATCGAGCTCATCATCTGTGGCGACTTTAATGCCAAATGTATGCGGGCCTGAGCAACCAACAACAATGGGCCTCATTACGACCCAGGCGGTAACTTACCGCCTGGGCTGTGACTTTACCACCATGGCGTAAACTACGTTTACGCCATGGTGGTTGGCGGATTTACCGCCCCATTCCAACCTTGGCGGGGCGGTAAATCCCCATTTTCCCATTTACCCTTCCCCATTCCCATTTTGCCCCATAGGGCATAATGGGAGTGGGGAAGGCGTTAATTACGCCACCGTAAATTACGGTGGCGTAATTAACTCCATGGTCCCTTAGCGCCATGGATTTTAACACCTGCTAAAAGCAGGTGTTAAAACCTCCATGGCGCTAAGGGACCTCGTACTCAGGCGGTAAGAGTCGGCGCTGTTTACGCCGCCGTAAAACCCTTACCGCCTGAGTTGTAATGAGGCCCAATGCATCCAGAAATGGGGAGGGCCGGACCCCACTGTTGAAAGAGGAAAAGCCTTGAATGAATCCATCAGCTCACGGAATATTCAAAATGTTGCCGCCCTGTTCCACAACCAAACGAACATTCCTAAGTGGGAGCATAACGTTTCCAAAGCGACGCTTGATTACATCTTTGTGTCAAATGGTCTCACCCATGATCTCATCGGCTTCAAGGTCCTAAAAACCGCAAACAGTGACCACAACCTACTGGACTGCACGTGGCAAACAAAAAATCAGAAAGTAAAAACGTACGATTGGGTGATTGAAACAAATGTACAACAGACTCGTCTACGTCTAACTGTACAAGACTTGGTAAAAATTAAACAGTCCTGGGCCAATAGAGTCAGTGAAAATGTCTGGGAAGAAAAGAAAGAGAGACCAAATTACTTACTGCTATTATTAGCTTTCCACGTAAAAGGCCCGAAGAAAACAAACTCTCGTCCTCTTACCAACCACACGTATGATAAGGACTTGGTAGAAAAAAGAAAAATTGGCCGAAGATTACTAAGAATAGCAAAGAAATCTGATGCAGTGGACGATTGGTTGGCCTGGCGCCATGAAGTGAAAATCTATAACAATTGGCGCAGGCAGCACAGAGCTATTCAATATCAAAATGATGCTGAAGTTATGATACGCAAACTCCACTCCAAAAAATCAAGCGAATTTTGGTCTTTGATAAAAGAAGCAAATTGCCCTCAGAGCTCTTCCCCGTCCAATGCAGTGGCCGAAGAAAGTTGGTGTCGATATTTCACAACAGAATTCGAAGGTCCATTAACAGATACACAAACGGCAATCCAGGGCCCGGAAACACCTTGGGTTGATCTATCGAACGTAGAAGACATCGAAGCATCCATACGGAAACTGAAGACATCTCAAGCCCCGGTTCCAGATGGACTAACCAATATGGACCTAAAAATGTTTCCTAAGGAATGGGCTGAAATGATCAGCAAGGTCTATGCAGAATGAAAATGGTGTCGGAATCATGGCAGGAAGTGGTAATAGTACCCATATACAAAAAAGGGCCGAGAAATGAACCAGCGAGCTACAGGCCAATTGCCCTTTTGGACGTAATAGGCAAATTATTTGCCACCGGTCTGTTAGAACATCTACGAGCATGGGGAAAAGATAGCTAGTCCAAAGACGTACTCCAAAAGGGATTTAAAAAAAATGGCTCTACCGCAATCAACCTAATGTTACTAAAAATCTTGAAGGCAAAGGTCAAAGAAGGGGCTCCTAAGGTTTACCTGGCCTTTGTGGACCTATCCAAGGCTTTTGATAAGATCGACCGGCACTAAACTCCAAGATTGGAATTGTCCATCCAAGTTATTGAAGCCTTTAAAAGCCCTCCATTCACATACAAAAATTAGAGTCAAACTTACCATCAAGGAGCGCTCTCGAGGAAATCAGAG
>CM010929.2:1377496740-1377540892 GCA_002915635.3 Ambystoma mexicanum
TACACCGTGGCGTCTTAATCAAGAAGAGCCCAGCTCTGCTCTGTGACTATTAAATGAGCTACACCGTGGCGTCTTAATCAAGAAAGCCCAGCTCTGCTCTGTGACTTATTAAATGAGCTACACCGTGGCGTCTTAATCAAGAAGAGCCCAGCTCTGCTCTGTGACTTATTAAATGAGCTACACCGTGGCGTCTTAATCAAGAAGAGCCCAGCTCTGCTGTGTGACTTATTAAATCAGCTACACTGTGGCGTCTTAATCAAGAAGAGCCCCGCTCTGTGACTTATTAAATGAGCTACACCGTGGCGTCTTAATCAAGAAGAGCCCAGCTCTGCTCTGTGACTTATTAAATGAGCTACACCCTGGCGTCTTAATCAAGAAGAGCCCAGCTCTGCTCTGTGACTTATTAAATGAGCTACACCCTGGTATCTTAATCAAGAAGAGCCCAGCTCTGCGACTTATTAAATGAGCTACACCGTGGCGTCTTAATCAAGAAGAGCCCCGCTCTGCTCTGTGACTTATTAAATGAGCTACACTGTGGCATCTTAATCAAGAACAGCCTAGCTCTGCTCTGTGACTTATTAAATGAGCTACACCATGGCGTCTTAATCAAGAACAGCCCAGCTCTGCTGTGTGACTTATTAAATGAGCCACACCGTGGAATCTTAATCCAGAAGAGCCCAGCTCTGCTCTGTGACTAATTAAATGAGCTACACCATGGCGTCTTAATCCAGAAGAGCCCAGCTCTGCTCTGTGACTCATGAGCTACACTGTGGCGTCTTAATCAAGAACAACCCAGCTCTGCTGTGTGACTTATTAAATGAGCTACACCGTGGCGTCTTAATCCAGAAGAGCCCAGCTCTGTTCTGTGACTTATTAAATGAGCTACACCGTGGCGTCCTAATCAAGAAGAGCCCAGCTGTACTCTTTAACTTATTAAATGAACTACACCATGGCATCTTAATAAAGAAGAGCTCAGCTCTGCTGCTGTGTGACTTATTAATCAGCTACACTGTGGCGTCTAATCAAGAAGAGCCCGCTCTACTCTGTGTACTTATAAATGAGCTACACTGTGGTGGATTAATCAAGAACAACCTAGCTCTGCTCTGTGACTTATTAAATGAGCTACGCCGTAGTGTCTTAATCAAGAAGAGCCCAGCTCTGCTCCGTGACTTATTAAATGAGCTACACCATAGTGTCTTAATCAAGAACAGCCCAGCTCTATTCTTGGACTTATTAAATGAGCTACACCATGGCGTCTTAATCTAGAAGATCCCTGCTCTGTGACTTATTAAATGAGCTACACCATGGCATCTTAATCAAGAACAACCTAGCTCTGCTCTGTGACTTATTAAATAAGCTGCACCATGGCGTCTTAATCCAGAAGAGCCCAGCGCTGCAATTTATTAAATGAGCTACACCATGGCGTCTTAATCAAGAACAGCCCAGCTCTGCTGTGTGACTTATTAAATGAGCCACACCGTGGAATCTTAATCCAGAAGAGCCCAGCTCTGCTCTGTGACTAATTAAATGAGCTACACTGTGGTGTCTTAATCCAGAAGAGCCCAGCTCTGCTCTGTGACTAATTAAATAAGCTACACTGTGGTGTCTTAATCAAGAAGAGCCCAGCTCTGCGATTTATTAAATGAGCTACACCATGGCGTCTTAATCCAGAAGAGCCCAGCTCTGCTCTGTGGCTCATGAGCTACACTGTGGCGTCTTAATCAAGAACAACCTAGCTCTGCTCTGTGACTTATTAAATGAGCTACACCGTGGCGTCTTAATCCAGAAGAGCCCAGCTCTGTTCTGTGACTTATCAAATGAGCTACACCGTGGCGTCCTAATCAAGAAGAGCCCAGCTGTACTCTATAACTTATTAAATGAACTACACCATGGCATCTTAATAAAGAAGAGCCCAGCTCTGCTGTGTGACTTATTAAATCAGCTACACTGTGGCGTCTTAATCAAGAAGAGCCCCGCTCTGCTCTGTTACTTATTAAATGAGCTACACTGTGGTGCCTTAATCAAGAACAACCTAGCTCTGCTCTGTGACTTATTAAATGAGCTACACCGTAGTGTCTTAATCAAGAAGAGCCCAGCTCTGCTCCGTGACTTATTAAATGAGCTACACCATAGTGTCTTAATCAAGAACAGCCCAGTTTTATTCATGGACATATTAAATGAGCTACACCGTGGCGTCTTAATCTACAAGATCACCGCTCTGTGATTTATTAAATGAGCTACACCATGGCGTCTTAATCAAGAAGAGCCCAGCTTTACTCTGTAACTTATTAAATGAGCTACACTGTGGCATCTTAATCAAGAAAAACCTAGCTCTGCTCTGTGACTTATTAAATAAGCTACACCATGGCGTCTTAATCGAGAAGAGCCCAGCGCTGCAATTTATTAAATGAGCTACACCATGGCGTCTTAATCAAGAACAGCCCAGCTCTGCTGTGTGACTTATTAAATGAGCCACACCATGGAATCTTAATCCAGAAGAGCCCAGCTCTGCTCTGTGACTAATTAAATGAGCTACACTGTGGTGTCTTAATCAAGAAGAGCCCAGCTCTGCGATTTATTAAATGAGCTACACCATGGCGTCTTAATCCAGAAGAGCCCAGCTCTGCTCTGTGACTCATGAGCTACACTGTGGTGTCTTAATCAAGAACAACCTAGCTCTGCTCTGTGACTTATTAAATGAGCTACACCGTGGCGTCGTAATCCAGAAGAGCCCAGCTCTGTTCTGTGACTTATTAAATGAGCTACACCGTGGCGTCCTAATCAAGAAGAGCCCAGCTGTACTCTAACTTATTAAATGATCTACACCATGGCATCTTAATAAAGAAGAGCCCAGCTCTGCTGTGTGACTTATTAAATCAGCTACACTGTGGCGTCTTAATCAAGAAGAGCCCCGCTCTGCTCTGTGACTTATTAAATGAGCTACACTGTGGTGCCTTAATCAAGAACAACCTAGCTCTGCTCTGTGACTTATTAAATGAGCTACACCGTAGTGTCTTAATCAAGAAGAGCCCAGCTCTGCTCCGTGACTTATTAAATGAGCTACACCAAGTGTCTCATTTAATAAGTGTCTTAATCAAGAACAACCCAGCTCTATTCTTGGACTTATTAAATGAGCTACACCGTGGCGTCTTAATCTAGAAGATCCCCGCTTTGCTCTGTGACTTATTAAATGAGCTACACTGTGGCGTCTTAATCAAGAACAACCTAGCTCTGCTCTGTGACTTATTAAATGAGCTACACCATGGCGTCTTAATCCAGAAGAGCCCAGCGCTGCGACTTATTAAATGAGCTACACCATGGCGTCTTAATCAAGAACAGCCCAGCTCTGCTGTGTGACTTATTAAATGAGCCACACCGTGGATCTTAATCCAGAAGAGCCCAGCTCTGCTCTGTGACTAATAAATGAGCTGCACTGTGGTGTCTTAATCAAGAAGAGCCCAGCTCTGCGATTTATTAAATGAGCTACACCATGGCGTCTTAATCCAGAAGAGCCCAGCTCTGCTCTGTGACTCATGAGCTACACTGTGGCGTCTTAATCAAGAACAACCCAGCTCTGCTGTGTGACTTATTAAATGAGCTACACCGTGGCGTCTTAATCCAGAAGTGCCCAGCTCTGTTCTGTGACTTATTAAATGAGCTACACCGTGGCGTCCTAATCAAGAAGAGCCCAGCTGTACTCTTTAACTTATTAAATGAACTACACCATGGCATCTTAATAAAGAAGAGCCCAGCTCTGCTGTGTGACTTATTAAATCAGCTACACTGTGGCGTCTTAATCAAGAAGAGCCCCGCTCTGCTCTGTTACTTATTAAATGAGCTACACTGTGGTGCATTAATCAAGAACAACCTAGCTCTGCTCTGTGACTTATTAAATGAGCTACGCCGTAGTGTCTTAATCAAGAAGAGCCCAGCTCTGCTCCGTGACTTATTAAATGAGCTACACCATAGTGTCTTAATCAAGAACAGCCCAGCTCTATTCTTGGACTTATTAAATGAGCTACACCATGGCGTCTTAATCTAGAAGATCCCTGCTCTGTGACTTATTAAATGAGCTACACCATGGCATCTTAATCAAGAAGAGCCCAGCTTTGCTCTGTGACTTATTAAATGAGCTACACTGTGGCGTCTTAATCAAGAACAACCTAGCTCTGCTCTGTGACTTATTAAATAAGCTACACCATGGCGTCTTAATCCAGAAGAGCCCAGCGCTGCAATTTATTAAATGAGCTACACCATGGCGTCTTAATCAAGAACAGCCCAGCTCTGCTGTGTGACTTATTAAATGAGCCACACCGTGGAATCTTAATCCAGAAGAGCCCAGCTCTGCTCTGTGACTAATTAAATAAGCTACACTGTGGTGCCTTAATCAAGAACAACCTAGCTCTGCTCTGTGACTTATTAAATGAGCTACACCGTAGTGTCTTAATCAAGAAGAGCCCAGCTCTGCTCCGTGACTTATTAAATGAGCTACACCAAGTGTCTCATTTAATAAGTGTCTTAATCAAGAACAACCCAGCTCTATTCTTGGACTTATTAAATGAGCTACACCGTGGCGTCTTAATCTAGAAGATCCCCGCTTTGCTCTGTGACTTATTAAATGAGCATCACTGTGGCGTCTTAATCAAGAACAACCTAGCTCTGCTCTGTGACTTATTAAATGAGCTACACCATGGCGTCTTAATCCAGAAGAGCCCAGCGCTGCGACTTATTAAATGAGCTACACCATGGCGTCTTAATCAAGAACAGCCCAGCTCTGCTGTGTGACTTATTAAATGAGCCACACCGTGGAATCTTAATCCAGAAGAGCCCAGCTCTGCTCTGTGACTAATTAAATGAGCTGCACTGTGGTGTCTTAATCAAGAAGAGCCCAGCTCTGCGATTTATTAAATGAGCTACACCATGGCGTCTTAATCCAGAAGAGCCCAGCTCTGCTCTGTGACTCATGAGCTACACTGTGGCGTCTTAATCAAGAACAACCCAGCTCTGCTGTGTGACTTATTAAATGAGCTACACCGTGGCGTCTTAATCCAGAAGTGCCCAGCTCTGTTCTGTGACTTATTAAATGAGCTACACCGTGGCGTCCTAATCAAGAAGAGCCCAGCTGTACTCTTTAACTTATTAAATGAACTACACCATGGCATCTTAATAAAGAAGAGCCCAGCTCTGCTGTGTGACTTATTAAATCAGCTACACTGTGGCGTCTTAATCAAGAAGAGCCCCGCTCTGCTCTGTTACTTATTAAATGAGCTACACTGTGGTGCATTAATCAAGAACAACCCAGCTCTGCTGTGTGACTTATTAAATGAGCTACACCATGGCGTCTTAATCCAGAAGAGCCCAGCTCTGTTCTGTGACTTATTAAATGAGCTACACTGTGGCGTCCTAATCAAGAAGAGCCCAGCTGTACTCTTTAACTTATTAAATGAACTACACCATGGCATCTTAATAAAGAAGAGCCCAGCTCTGCTGTGTGACTTATTAAATCAGCTACACTGTGGCGTCTTAATCAAGAAGAGCCCCGCTCTGCTCTGTTACTTATTAAATGAGCTACACTGTGGTGCATTAATCAAGAACAACCTAGCTCTGCTCTGTGACTTATTAAATGAGCTACGCCGTAGTGTCTTAATCAAGAAGAGCCCAGCTCTGCTCCGTGACTTATTAAATGAGCTACACCATAGTGTCTTAATCAAGAACAGCCCAGCTCTATTCTTGGACTTATTAAATGAGCTACACCATGGCGTCTTAATCTAGAAGATCCCTGCTCTGTGACTTATTAAATGAGCTACACCATGGCATCTTAATCAAGAAGAGCCCAGCTCTGCTCTGTGACTTATTAAATGAGCTACACTGTGGCGCCTTAATCAAGAACAACCTAGCTCTGCTCTTTGACTTATTAAATGAGCTACACCATGGCGTCTTAATCAAGAAGAGCCCAGCGCTGCTCTGTTACATATTAAATGAGCTACACTGTGGTGCCTTAATCAACAACAACCTAGCTCTGCTCTGTGACTTATTAAATGAGCTACACCGTAGTGTCTTAATCAAGAAGAGCCCAGCTCTGCTCCGTGACTTATTAAATGAGCTACACCATAGTGTCTTAATCAAGAACAGCCCAGCTCTATTCTTGGACTTATTAAATGAGCTACACCATGGCGTCTTAATCTAGAAGATCCCTGCTCTGTGACTTATTAAATGAGTTACACCATGGCGTCTTAATCAAGAAGAGCCCAGCTTTGCTCTGTGACTTATTAAATGAGCTACACTGTGGCATCTTAATCAAGAACAACCTATCTCTGCTCTGTGACTTATTAAATGAGCTACACCATGGCGTCTTAATCAAGAACAACCTAGCTCTGCTCTGTGACTTATTAAATGAGCTAAACTGTGGCGTCTTAATCAAGAACAACCTAGCTCTGCTCTGTGACTTATTAAATGAGCTACACCATGACATCTAAATCAAGAACAGCCTAGCTCTGCTCTTTGACTTATTAAATGAGCTACACCATGGCGTCTTAATCAAGAAGAGCCCAGCGCTGCTCTGTGACTTATTAAATGAGCTACACCATGGCGTCCTAATCAAGAAGAGCCCAGCTCTGAAACTTGTTAAATGAGCTACACTGTGGCGTCTTAATCAAGAACAACCTAGCTCTGCTCTGTGACTTATCAAATGAGCTACACCGTGGCGTCTTAATGAAGAACAACCTAGCTCTGCTCTGTGACTTATTAAATGAGCTACAACATGGTGTCTTAATCAAGAAGAGCCAGCTCTGCGATTTATTAAATGAGCTACACTGTAGTGTCTTAATCAAGAAGAGCCCAGCTCTGCTCCGTGACTTATTAAATGAGCTACACCATAGTGTATTAATCAAGAACAGCCCAGCTCTATTCTTGGACTTATTAAATGAGCTACACCGTGGCGTCTTAATCTAGAAGATCCCCGCTCTGTGACTTATTAAATGAGCTACACCATGGCGTCTTAATCAAGAAGAGCCCAGCTTTGCTCTGTGACTTATTAAATGAGCTACACTGTGGCGTCTTAATCAAGAACAACCTAGCTCTGCTCTGTGACTTATTAAATGAGCTACACTGTGGCGTCTTAATCAAGAACAACCTAGCTCTGCTCTGTGACTTATTAAATGAGCTACACCATGGCGTCTTAATCCAGAACAACCTAGCTCTGCTCCGTGACTTATTAAATGAGCTACACCATAGTGTATTAATCAAGAACAGCCCAGCTCTATTCTTGGACTTATTAAATGAGCTACACCGTGGCGTCTTAATCTAGAAGATCCCCGCTCTGTGACTTATTAAATGAGCTACACCATGGCGTCTTAATCAAGAAGAGCCCAGCTTTGCTCTGTGACTTATTAAATGAGCTACACTGTGGCGTCTTAATCAAGAACAACCTAGCTCTGCTCTGTGACTTATTAAATAAGCTACACCATGGCGTCTTAATCCAGAAGAGCCCAGCGCTGCAACTTATTAAATAAGCTACACCATGGCGTCTTAATCAAGAACAGCCCAGCTCTGCTGTGTGACTTATTAAATGAGCCACACCGTGGAATCTTAATCCAGAAGAGCCCAGCTCTGCTCTGTGACTAATTAAATGAGCTACACTGTGGTGTCTTAATCAAGAAGAGCCCAGCTCTGCGATTTATTAAATGAGCTACACCATGGCGTCTTAATCCAGAAGAGCCCAGCTCTGCTCTGTGACTCATGAGCTACACTGTGGTGTCTTAATCAAGAACAACCTAGCTCTGCTCTGTGACTTATTAAATGAGCTACACCGTGGCATCGTAATCCAGAAGAGCCCAGCTCTGTTCTGTGACTTATTAAATGATCTACACCATGGCATCTTAATAAAGAAGAGCCCAGCTCTGCTGTGTGACTTATTAAATCAGCTACACTGCGGCGTCTTAATCAAGAAGAGCCCCGCTCTGTTCTGTGAGTTATTAAATGAGCTACACTGTGGTGCCTTAATCAAGAACAACCTAGCTCTGCTCTGTGACTTATTAAATGAGCTACGCCGCAGTGTCTTAATCAAGAAGAGCCCAGCTCTGCTCCGTGACTTATTAAATGAGCTACACCATCGTGTCTTAATCAAGAACAGCCCAGCTCTATTCTTGGACTTATTAAATGAGCTACACCATGGCGTCTTAATCTAGAAGATCCCTGCTCTGTGACTTATTAAATGAGCTACACCATGGCATCTTAATCAAGAAGAGCCCAGCTTTGCTCTGTGACTTATTAAATGAGCTACACTGTGGCGTCTTAATCAAGAACAACCTAGCTCCGCTCTGTGACTTATTAAATGAGCTACACCATGGCGTCTTAATCCAGAAGAGCCCAACTCTGATCTGTGACTTATTAAATGAGCTACACCGTGGCGTCTTAATCAAGAACAACCTAGCTCTGCTCTGTGACCTATTAAATGAGCTACACCGTGGCGTCTTAATGATGAACAACCTAGCTCTGCTCTGTGACTTATTAAATGAGCTACACCGTGGCGTCTTAGTCTAGAAGATCCCCGCTCTGTGACTTATTAAATGAGCTACACCATGGCGTCTTAATCAAGAAGAGCCCAGCTTTGCTCTGTGACTTATTAAATGAGCTACACTGTGGCGTCTTAATCAAGAACAACCTAGCTCTGCTCTGTGACTTATTAAATGAGCTACACTGTGGCGTCTTAATCAAGAACAACCTAGCTCTGCTCTGTGACTTATTAAATGAGCTACACCATGGCGTCTTAATCCAGAACAACCTAGCTCTGCTCTGTGACTTATTAAATGAACTACACTGTGGCGTCTTAATCAAGAACAACCTAGCTGTGCTCTGTGACTTATTAAATGAGCTACACCATGGCGTCTAAATCAAGAACAGCCCAGCGCTGCTCTGTGACTTATTAAATGAGCTACACCATGGCGTCCTAATCAAGAAGAGCCCAGCCCTAAAACTTGTTAAATGAGCTACACTGTGGCGTCTTAATCAAGAACAACCTAGCTCTGCTGTCTTGACTTGCCGCGTAGTGAAGAGTAATGGGCCTCTGTCCACAAATCACCCACAGGGAAAGAGTAAATAAACTCCCTGTGCGAGCTTTGAGGCCACAGGTGGTTTGATGGTTCGCCGGATCTGATGACGCCAAGGACCCCAGAGGCTGTTAAATGGAAATTAAGGTTAGCACAGGCAAACACAGTACTTTGGTATGAAGAAGTGTGCAATAATCTCTTACCTAAACCCAGCAGGGATGATACTGGGGTATCTGGGGTCTGGTGTGACGGAGCGCCGTAGATCAGGACAGCCGTGTCCCAGATGGTAGGTACCAGCTGTACTTGTCGCCCTGCCGTAACTTGAAGGGCACTTAGAGCCAATGGCCGAAGATCATAGAGTCAAGAAGGGGCAATCCGAAAACAATCCGTTAAGCAAAGCAAAGTGTCCAGAGTACCAATATCCGTGAAGTTCCGAGCGACAAGATCCGAGGAGTAAGCAAGCCAGTCTGTGATTCATGAGCCAAGGTCCAAATCCGAAGTAACAAAGAAACGTGTATTATGCAAGTGCCGAACAGAGTCGTGAAACAGCTGTGAAGCGGTGAGAAACTCGAACTTCCCGGCTTTTATGTGCGTCGGCTCCCGATCACGTGAGCGGAACTCTGGGCACGTGATCGGGAAGCCGTCGCGGAACCAGGAAGTAACCGCGATCGGGTGTTCCAGCCCGAACGCAGTCTCCATGGGAGTTGCCAATGGAAACGAGGCAACAAACCGGGCCGGCCTCTACGCATGGCCTGCACTCGCTGGTGATGGCGACTCCCTCGCACCCTAGGTAAGGAGATGTCTCGGGAGGTGGGCTGCAACCCGGGAAAAGTAACAGTGTGTGCTGGGGTATCAATCAAAGAGGTGCATGGTGGCGAGACTGGTTTGTTGTGCATGACATCTGCTCTGTGACTTATTAAATGAGCTACACTGTGGCGTCTTAATCAAGAACAACCTAGCTCTGCTCTGTGACTTATTAAATGAGCTACACCGTGGCGTCTTAATGAAGAACAACCTAGCTCTGCTCTGTGACTTATTAAATGAGCTACACCATGACGTCTAAATCAAGAACAGCCCAGCGCTGCTCTGTGACTTATTAAATGAGCTACACCATGGCGTCCTAATCAAGAAGAGCCCAGCTCTAAAACTTGTTAAATGAGCTACAACATGGTGTCTTAATCAAGAAGAGCCCAGCTTTGCTCTGTGACTTATTAAATGAGCTACACTGTGGCGACTTAATAAAGAACAACTTAGCTCTGCTCTGTGACTTATTATATGAGCTACACCGTGGCGTCTTAATCCAGAAGAGCCCAGCTCTGCTCTGTGACTTATTAAATGAGCTACACCGTGGCGTCTTAATCAAGAACAACCTAGCTCTGCTCTGTGACTTATTAAATGAGCTACACCATGGCGTCTTAATCAAGAAGAGCCCAGCATTGCTCTGTGACTTATTAAATGAGCTACACCATGGCGTCTTAATAAAGAAGAGCCCAGCTCTAAAACTTGTTAAATGAGCTGCACCATGGCGTCTTAGTCAAGAAGAGCCCAGCTCTGCTCTGTGACTCATTAAATGAGCTACACCATATGAGAGCCCAGCTCTGCTCTGTGACTTATTAAATGGGCTGCACCATGGCGTCTTCATCAAGAAGAGCCCAGCAAATGGTCCTTTTGTGGCTCTGCAGCCGGGGTGGCTGACTGCATTGCTAGTCTGTCCATCAGCAAATTCCTTACTTTAGGGAGGCCAAACCTCTCCCAAAGGTACTCGAGTGAGGGAGGGAGTGAGTGAGTGAGTGAGTGAGTGAGTGAGTGAGTGAGTGAGTGAGTGAGTGAGTGAGTGAGGGATTGGCCATTCCCAATACAGTTAATCCCCAATTTCGCCAACCACTTTCATATCGGACGCCGGTTGCTTGTGTGAAGTTCAGAGTTCCTCATCAATGAGGCCCTACCATCAGGGTATAGGTTGTCCTGATTGCTCTTTAGCCACATCCTACATTTCCTCAGTGTGTATTTAAGAGGAGGCATAATGTCCCTGAAGTAGACCTGTAAGCTCATTGAGAGCATATACATGTCATATTGTACGGCCTGCATCTCCAACCCCACCCACCTCACCTACTCTCGCTTTCTTGTGGCAAGTGCAGGTAGATTTGGCTTTGACTCCACTCATATCTGCTTTGATGTCTACACGTGTGGTTGTCCGTTCACGTCTCTCTGTAAGTGATGCTTCAGTGTGAGGAACTGTGGATGCGTGCATAGGTCCCTGAGTTGGGGGGATCCCTGGTGGATGCCTGTATTTACTTAGGAGTATATTTATGGGTTCATGCCCCCTATCAGGGTTTACACTGTATACAGATGGATTTTTTATGATACCCAAGAGTGTGGTTCTTTATTTGTGATGCATATCATACTTGAGTGTGAATGTGTTTGTGCATGCGTTTTATGTGTGTGTCTGTGTGTCTGTCATTCGTACCCTTGTGTATGGTTGTTTGTTCAGCTCCCTTTGTTTTTTGAATGTGTATGTGCACACATGTATGTGTGTGTATGTATGGTTGGATGCTGTAGACAGTTATGTGAGTTGCTGTTTGTCAAGAGCCCTCCATCAGTGTGTGTGTGTATGTGTATTGTGTGTGTGGTTGGATACTTTGAATATCTATGTGTGTTTTTGTTTATGCTCCTTCTATTGGTGTGTGTGTGTGTATGTGTCATACCGCCGAGTTCCTGGCGTCTATGGGGCCGCTGGCGATGCGGAATTTAGCTCAGTTCACTTCGGCCACGCCCCCTGTTTCTTGGTTTCCCTTCCTCTGATTCTGATTGGTTGGGTGCTCCGCGGCCCGGTGTTTTAACCGGCCACTTCCGGGTCACGGATGCGTTGCAACGCTTCCGGTTTCGTCCGTTAGCTTAGTTGCTTGCTGCCTGTGGCTTCCTTACGAGTCTCTCGCTTGTTGCTGGTCGGGTCCTCGTACCCTGTCCGGCCCCTTCTGTTCTTCCTTCCGCTAGTCCTATCTGCCTTTCCCTCACTCCCTTGGTTTTTCCATATTTCTCCCGTCTCCCTTGCCCTCCTTCCAACTTGCTTACCCTCCCTCCTTCCCATCTTCACTTTCCGCTTTTGTTCCCTTCTTGTCTGTTCCACTTTCCGCTCTTCCCTCGCCTACCTTCTGTATTGCTTGCTGTAACCTCCCGTGTATCAGACTCCGGCCTGTTCCCCTGGACTGCCTTTGCTTGCTGTATTAGTTACTTACTCTCTTAGCCTGTGTACCAGATCCCCGGACCGCTTATTGGACTGCCTGAGTTCTGAGTCTTCACTCCACATGTTTGCCTCCAGTCACTTTCCACCAGCTCTTACCTTGCAAGTATTCCTGGTTCCACGCCTACAAGACGCCCAACTATAATACAGGGGTTTTTTGTGCCTTAGGGCTTTTTCCCCTCTTGGTCGATCCCGGGGCTGGGGCACCCTGGTCTCCCCTCTTTGGGGGGCACGGTGGCTTCCTTCCGGGGTCGTCCCTATCTTCATAAAAAAAGGTGTCTGCTCGAAGAAAAGAAAATAAGGGTTCTTGGAAGGAAGAAGAAGGTGAGGAGTCGGGGGAGGGGGAGATTTCAGAAACTACTCTTTCAGACGAAGATATCACCGACCCCGGTGACAGTATGCACATGTGTGTGTGTCTGCATGTGGGTGAATGCTGGAGATACCTATTTGAGTAGCTGTTTGGTCAGATCTCTCTGATGGTGAGTGAGTGTGTGTGGTTGATTATTGTTATTTATTTATTATTTTTACATTTGTAAAGTGCTCAAGCCCAAGGGCATCAGGCCGTTCATAGTTGGAGGTCGGGAGGTCTTGTTTAGGCAAAAAGCCAGGTTTTTAGCACCTTACGGAAAGGCCCATAGGAGGTCTCAGCTCTCAGTTCAGGCAGTAGGGAGTTCCAGGGGGTCATTCCTAGTTTGGAGGCAGCCATGGTGCTATTAGCCTCCAAAACCGGGCTGCCTCCAAAACCGGGTCTGGGTCCGGTCTGGCTGAATGGGGACTTACCGGGTCATTCCGACCCTGGAGGACCCGGTAAGTCCCCATTCAGTAAACCATTCCCCATTCCCATTTGAGCCCCCATAGGGCTCAATGGGAATGGGGAAGGCGCTAATAACGGTACCGCAAATTGCGGTACCATTATTAGCTCCAAGGTCCCTTAACGGGAACCGCAGAGAACGGGTGGTCAGACCACCCGTTCCTGCTGGGACCCGCTAAGGGACCTCGGAATAGGGCAGTAAGGGTTTACCGGCACCGGCATCCTTACCGGTGCCCGTAAAGCCTTACCGCCCAACTCGGAATGACCCCCCCCCAGTGTTTAGCTACCACAGTTTATGTGAGTAGCTCTTTACCCAGATCCCTCCCTCTGCATGTGTGTGTGTGATTGGATGCTGTAGATATCTAAGTGTGTAGTTGTTTGTCCAGATCCCCCCATTGGTGTGTGTGTGTTTAGATGCTGTTGATATGTATGTGAGTAGATGTTTGTGCAAATCCCTCCATCAGTGTGTGTTCATGTGGTTGCGTCTGCGTGTGTCTGTGTGTGTGTGTGCATGGTTGGATGCTGTAGATATTTATGTGAATAGTTGTTTGTCCAGATCCCTCCATCAATGTATGTGTGTGGTTGTCTTTGCAGCTCCTTCTGTTGCTCAGTGTGTGTGCATTTGTGTCTGTGTCTGTGTGTGTGTGTGGGTGGGTGCTGTATATGTGAATAGCTACTTTTCCAGATCCCTCCATCAGAGTGTATATGTGTGTGTGTGTGTCTGTGTCTGGATGCTGTAGATATCTATGTGAATAGTTATTTGTCCAGATCCCTTGGTGTGTGTGTGTGTGTATCTGCGTCATTGGTTTGAGTCTTTGGATATCTAAGTGTGTAGTTGTTTGTGCAGTATCGTCTGTGGTTATGTGCATGTCTGTGTGTGGGTGTGTGTGGTTAGAAATATTTGGATATCTACATCTATAGTTGTTTTGACAGCACCCTCTGTTGATACGTGGGTGTGTGTGTATGTGGTTGAATGCTTTGGATATCTATGTGTGTAGTTCTTTGTGCACCTTCTTTTTTTGGTGCGTGCATGTGTGTGTGGGGTGTGATTGGATGCTGTAGTTATGTATGTGTTTAGTTGTTTGTGTCGTTCCCTCAGTTGGTGTGCATGTGTGTGTCTGTGTGTGGTTAGATGCTGTAGATATCTATGTGAGTAGCTGTTTGTCTAGATCCCTCTGTCAGTGAGTGTGTGTGTGTCTATGCATATGGGTCTTTGGATATCTATGTGTGTTTTTGTTTGTACAGCTCCCTCTATTGGTTCATGCTTGTGTTTGTGTGTGTGATTGCATGCTGTGGTTCATGCTTGTGTTGGTGTGTGTGATTGCATGCTGTGGATATCTATGTGTTTGTGCAGCTCCCTCTATTGGTTCATGCTTGTGTTGGTGTGTGTGATTACATGCTGTGGATATCTATGTGTCTGTGCAGCTCCCTCTGTTGGTTCATGCTTGTGTTGGTGTGTGTGATTACATGCTGTGGATATCTATGTGTCTGTGCAGCTCCCTCTGTTGGTTCATGCTTGTGTTGGTGTGTGTGATTGCATGCTGTGGATATCTATGTGTCTGTGCAGCTCCCTCTGTTGGTTCATGCTTGTGTTGGTGTGTGTGATTGCATGCTGTGGATATCTATGTGTCTGTGCAGCTCCCTCTGTTGGTTCATGCTTGTGTTGGTGTGTGTGATTGCATGCTGTGGATATCTATGTGTCTGTGCAGCTCCCTCTGTTGGTTCATGCTTGTGTTGGTGTGTGTGATTGCATGCTGTGGATATCTATGTGTCTGTGCAGCTCCCTCTGTTGGTTCATGCTTGTGTTGGTGTGTGTGATTGCATGCTGTGGATATCTATGTGTCTGTGCAGCTCCCTCTGTTGGTTCATGCTTGTGTTGGTGTGTGTGATTGCATGCTGTGGATATCTATGTGTCTGTGCAGCTCCCTCTGTTGGTTCATGCTTGTGTTGGTGTGTGTGATTGCATGCTGTGGATATCTATGTGTCTGTGCAGCTCCCTCTGTTGGTTCATGCTTGTGTGGTGTGTGTGATTGCATGCTGTGGATATCTATGTGTCTGTGCAGCTCCCTCTGTTGGTTTATGCTTGTGTTGGTGTGTGTGATTGCATGCTGTGGATATCTATGTGTCTGTGCAGCTCCCTCTGTTGGTTCATGCTTGTGTTGGTGTGTGTGATTGCATGCTGTGGATATCTATGTGTCTGTGCAGCTCCCTCTGTTGGTTCATGCTTGTGTTGGTGTGTGTGATTGCATGCTGTGGATATCTATGTGTCTGTGCAGCTCCCTCTGTTGGTTCATGCTTGTGTTGGTGTGTGTGATTGCATGCTGTGGATATCTATGTGTCTGTGCAGCTCCCTCTGTTGTTTCATGCTTGTGTTGGTGTGTGTGATTGCATGCTGTGGATATCTATGTGTCTGTGCAGCTCCCTCTGTTGGTTCATGCTTGTGTTGGTGTGTGTGATTGCATGCTGTGGATATCTATGTGTCTGTGCAGCTCCCTCTGTTGGTTCATGCTTGTGTTGGTGTGTGTGATTGCATGCTGTGGATATCTATGTGTCTGTGCAGCTCCCTCTGTTGGTTCATGCTTGTGTTGGTGTGTGTGATTGCATGCTGTGGATATCTATGTGTCTGTGCAGCTCCCTCTGTTGGTTCATGCTTGTGTTGGTGTGTGTGATTACATGCTGTGGATATCTATGTGTCTGTGCAGCTCCCTCTGTTGGTTCATGCTTGTGTTGGTGTGTGTGATTACATGCTGTGGATATCTATGTGTCTGTGCAGCTCCCTCTGTTGGTTCATGCTTGTGTTGGTGTGTGTGATTACATGCTGTGGATATCTATGCGTCTGTGCAGCTCCCTCTGTTGGTTCATGCTTGTGTTGGTGTGTGTGATTACATGCTGTGGATATCTATGCGTCTGTGCAGCTCCCTCTGTTGGTTCATGCTTGTGTTGGTGTGTGTGATTACATGCTGTGGGTATCTATGCGTCTGTGCAGCTCCCTCTGTTGGTTCATGCTTGTGTTGGTGTGTGTGATTACATGCTGTGGGTATCTATGCGTCTGTGCAGCTCCCTCTGTTGGTTCATGCTTGTGTTGGTGTGTGTGATTACATGCTGTGGATATCTATGCGTCTGTGCAGCTCCCTCTGTTGGTTCATGCTTGTGTTGGTGTGTGTGATTACATGCTGTGGATATCTATGCGTCTGTGCAGCTCCCTCTGTTGGTTCATGCTTGTGTTGGTGTGTGTGATTACATGCTGTGGATATCTATGCGTCTGTGCAGCTCCTCTGTTGGTTCATGCTTGTGTTGGTGTGTGTGATTGCATGCTGTGGATATCTATGCGTCTGTGCAGCTCCCTCTGTTGGTTCATGCTTGTGTTGGTGTGTGTGTGATTGCATGCTGTGGATATCTATGCGTCTGTGCAGCTCCCTCTGTTGGTTCATGCTTGTGTTGGTGTGTGTGATTGCATGCTGTGGATATCTATGCGTCTGTGCAGCTCCCTCTGTTGGTTCATGCTTGTGTTGGTGTGTGTGATTGCATGCTGTGGATATCTATGCGTCTGTGCAGCTCCCTCTGTTGGTTCATGCTTGTGTTGGTGTGTGTGATTGCATGCTGTGGATATCTATGCGTCTGTGCAGCTCCCTCTGTTGGTTCATGCTTGTGTTGGTGTGTGTGATTGCATGCTGTGGATATCTATGTGTCTGTGCAGCTCCCTCTGTTGGTTCATGCTTGTGTTGGTGTGTGTGATTGCATGCTGTGGATATCTATGCGTCTGTGCAGCTCCCTCTGTTGGTTCATGCTTGTGTTGGTGTGTGTGATTGCATGCTGTGGATATCTATGTGTCTGTGCAGCTCCCTCTGTTGGTTTATGCTTGTGTTGGTGTGTGTGATTGCATGCTGTGGATATCTATGTGTCTGTGCAGCTCCCTCTGTTGGTTTATGCTTGTGTTGGTGTGTGTGATTGCATGCTGTGGATATCTATGTGTCTGTGCAGCTCTCTCTGTTGGTTTATGCTTGTGTTGGTGTGTGTGATTGCATGCTGTGGATATCTATGTGTCTGTGCAGCTCCCTCTGTTGGTTTATGCTTGTGTTGGTGTGTGTGATTGCATGCTGTGGATATCTATGTGTCTGTGCAGCTCCCTCTGTTGGTTCATGCTTGTGTGGTGTGTGTGATTGCATGCTGTGGATATCTATGTGTCTGTGCAGCTCCCTCTGTTGGTTTATGCTTGTGTTGGTGTGTGTGATTGCATGCTGTGGATATCTATGTGTCTGTGCAGCTCCCTCTGTTGGTTTATGCTTGTGTGGTGTGTGTGATTGCATGCTGTGGATATCTATGTGTCTGTGCAGCTCCCTCTGTTGGTGTATGCTTGTGTTGGTGTGTGTGATTGCATGCTGTGGATATCTATGTGTCTGTGCAGCTCCCTCTGTTGGTTTATGCTTGTGTTGGTGTGTGTGATTGCATGCTGTGGATATCTATGTGTCTGTGCAGCTCCCTCTGTTGGTTTATGCTTGTGTTGGTGTGTGTGATTTGCATGCTGTGGATATCTATGTGTCTGTGCAGCTCCTCTGTTGGTTCATGCTTGTGTTGGTGTGTGTGATTGCATGCTGTGGATATCTATGTGTCTGTGCAGCTCCCTCTGTTGGTTCATGCTTGTGTTGGTGTGTGTGATTGCATGCTGTGGATATCTATGTGTCTGTGCAGCTCCCTCTGTTGGTTCATGCTTGTGTTGGTGTGTGTGATTGCATGCTGTGGATATCTATGTGTCTGTGCAGCTCCCTCTGTTGGTTCATGCTTGTGTTGGTGTGTGTGATTGCATGCTGTGGATATCTATGTGTCTGTGCAGCTCCCTCTGTTGGTTCATGCTTGTGTTGGTGTGTGTGATTGCATGCTGTGGATATCTATGTGTCTGTGCAGCTCCCTCTGTTGGTTCATGCTTGTGTTGGTGTGTGTGATTGCATGCTGTGGATATCTATGTGTCCGTGCAGCTCCCTCTGTTGGTTTATGCTTGTGTTGGTGTGTGTGATTGCATGCTTTGGATATCTATGTGTCTGTGCAGCTCCCTCTGTTGGTTCATGCTTGTGTTGGTGTGTGTGATTGCATGCTGTGGATATCTATGTGTTTGTGCAGCTCCCTCTGTTGGTTTATGCTTGTGTTGGTGTGTGTGATTGCATGCTGTGGATATCTATGTGTCTGTGCAGCTCCCTCTGTTGGTTTATGCTTGTGTTGGTGTGTGTGATTGCATGCTGTGGATATCTATGTGTCTGTGCAGCTCCCTCTGTTGGTTTATGCTTGTGTTGGTGTGTGTGATTGCATGCTGTGGATATCTATGTGTCTGTGCAGCTCCCTCTGTTGGTTCATGCTTGTGTTGGTCTGTGCAGCTCCCTCTGTTGGTTCATGCTTGTGTTGGTGTGTGTGATTACATGCTGTGGATATCTATGCGTCTGTGCAGCTCCCTCTGTTGGTTCATGCTTGTGTTGGTGTGTGTGATTACATGCTGTGGATATCTATGCGTCTGTGCAGCTCCCTCTGTTGGTTCATGCTTGTGTTGGTGTGTGTGATTACATGCTGTGGATATCTATGTGTCTGTGCAGCTCCCTCTGTTGGTTCATGCTTGTGTTGGTGTGTGTGATTGCATGCTGTGGATATCTATGCGTCTGTGCAGCTCCCTCTGTTGGTTCATGCTTGTGTTGGTGTGTGTGATTGCATGCTGTGGATATCTATGCGTCTGTGCAGCTCCTCTGTTGTTCATGCTTGTGTTGGTGTGTGTGATTGCATGCTGTGGATATCTATGCGTCTGTGCAGCTCCTCTGTTGGTTATGCTTGTGTTGGTGTGTGTGATTGCATGCTGTGGATATCTTTGTGTATGTGCAGCTCTCTCTGTTGGTTTATGCTTGTGTTGGTGTGTGTGATTGCATGCTGTGGATATCTATGTGTCCGTGCAGCTCCCTCTGTTGGTTTATGCTTGTGTTGGTGTGTGTGAATTGCATGCTGTGGATATCTATGTGTCCGTGCAGCTCCCTCTGTTGTTTATGCTTGTGTTGGTGTGTGTGATTGCATGCTTTGGATATCTATGTGTCTGTGCAGCTCCCTCTGTTGGTTCATGCTTGTGTTGGTGTGTGTGATTGCATGCTGTGGATATCTATGTGTCTGTGCAGCTCCCTCTGTTGGTTTATGCTTGTGTTGGTGTGTGTGATTGCATGCTGTGGATATCTATGTGTCTGTGCAGCTCCCTCTGTTGGTTTATGCTTGTGTTGGTGTGTGTGATTGCATGCTGTGGATATCTATGTGTCTGTGCAGCTCCCTCTGTTGTTTATGCTTGTGTTGGTGTGTGTGATTGCATGCTGTGGATATCTATGTGTCTGTGCAGCTCCCTCTGTTGGTTCATGCTTGTGTTGGTGTGTGTGATTGCATGCTGTGGATATCTATGTGTCTGTGCAGCTCCCTCTGTTGGTTCATGCTTGTGTGTGTGTGTGATTGCATGCTGTGGATATCTATGTGTCTGTGCAGCTCCCTCTGTTGGTTCATGCTTGTGTTGGTCTGTGCAGCTCCCTCTGTTGGTTCATGCTTGTGTTGGTGTGTGTGATTACATGCTGTGGATATCTATGCGTCTGTGCAGCTCCCTCTGTTGGTTCATGCTTGTGTTGGTGTGTGTGATTACATGCTGTGGATATCTATGCGTCTGTGCAGCTCCCTCTGTTGGTTCATGCTTGTGTTGGTGTGTGTGATTACATGCTGTGGATATCTATGTGTCTGTGCAGCTCCCTCTGTTGGTTCATGCTTGTGTTGGTGTGTGTGATTGCATGCTGTGGATATCTATGCGTCTGTGCAGCTCCCTCTGTTGGTTCATGCTTGTGGTGGTGTGTGTGATTACATGCTGTGGATATCTATGTGTCTGTGCAGCTCCCTCTGTTGGTTCATGCTTGTGTTGGTGTGTGTGATTACATGCTGTGGATATCTATGCGTCTGTGCAGCTCCCTCTGTTGGTTTATGCTTGTGTTGGTGTGTGTGATTGCATGCTGTGGATATCTATGTGTCTGTGCAGCTCTCTCTGTTGGTTTATGCTTGTGTTGGTGTGTGTGATTGCATGCTGTGGATATCTATGTGTCTGTGCAGCTCCCTCTGTTGGTTATGCTTGTGTTGGTGTGTGTGATTGCATGCTGTGGATATCTATGTGTCTGTGCAGCTCCCTCTGTTGGTTTATGCTTGTGTTGGTGTGTGTGATTGCATGCTGTGGATATCTATGTGTCTGTGCAGCTCCCTCTGTTGGTTTATGCTTGTGTTGGTGTGTGTGATTGCATGCTGTGGATATCTATGTGTCTGTGCAGCTCCCTCTGTTGGTTTATGCTTGTGTTGGTGTGTGTGATTGCATGCTGTGGATATCTATGTGTCTGTGCAGCTCCCTCTGTTGGTGTATGCTTGTGTTGGTGTGTGTGATTGCATGCTGTGGATATCTATGTGTCTGTGCAGCTCCCTCTGTTTGTTTATGCTTGTGTTGGTGTGTGTGATTGCATGCTGTGGATATCTATGTGTCTGTGCAGCTCCCTCTGTTGGTTTATGCTTGTGTTGGTGTGTGTGATTGCATGCTGTGGATATCTATGTGTCTGTGCAGCTCCCTCTGTTGGTTCATGCTTGTGTTGGTGTGTGTGATTGCATGCTGTGGATATCTATGTGTTTGTGCAGCTCCCTCTGTTGGTTCATGCTTGTGTTGGTGTGTGTGATTGCATGCTTTGGATATCTATGTGTCTGTGCAGCTCCCTCTGTTGGTTCATGCTTGTGTTGGTGTGTGTGATTGCATGCTGTGGATATCTATGTGTCTGTGCAGCTCCCTCTGTTGGTTCATGCTTGTGTTGGTGTGTGTGATTGCATGCTGTGGATATCTATGTGTCTGTGCAGCTCCCTCTGTTGGTTCATGCTTGTGTTGGTGTGTGTGATTGCATGCTGTGGATATCTATGTGTCTGTGCAGCTCCTCTGTGGTTCATGCTTGTGTTGGTGTGTGTGATTGCATGCTGTGGATATCTATGTGTCTGTGCAGCTCCCTCTGTTGGTTTATGCTTGTGTTGGTGTGTGTGATTGCATGCTTTGGATATCTATGTGTTTGTGCAGCTCCCTCTGTTGGTTCATGCTTGTGTTGGTGTGTGTGATTGCATGCTGTGGATATCTATGTGTCTGTGCAGCTCCCTCTGTTGGTTCATGCTTGTGTTGGTGTGTGTGATTGCATGCTGTGGATATCTATGTGTCTGTGCAGCTCCCTCTGTTGGTTTATGCTTGTGTTGGTGTGTGTGATTGCATGCTGTGGATATCTATGTGTCTGTGCAGCTCCCTCTGTTGGTTTATGCTTGTGTTGGTGTGTGTGATTGCATGCTGTGGATATCTATGTGTCTGTGCAGCTCCCTCTGTTGGTTATGCTTGTGTTGGTGTGTGTGATTCCATGCTGTGGATATCTATGTGTCTGTGCAGCTCCCTCTGTTGGTTCATGCTTGTGTTGGTGTGTGTGATTGCATGCTGTGGATATCTATGTGTCTGTGCAGCTCCCTCTGTTGGTTCATGCTTGTGTTGGTGTGTGTGATTGCATGCTGTGGATATCTATGTGTCTGTGCAGGTCCCTCTGTTGGTTCATGCTTGTGTTGGTGTGTGTGATTGCATGCTGTGGATATCTATGTGTTTGTGCAGCTCCCTCTGTTGGTTCATGCTTGTGTTGGTGTGTGTGATTACATGCTGTGGATATCTATGTGTCTGTGCAGCTCCCTCTGTTGGTTCATGCTTGTGTTGGTGTGTGTGATTGCATGCTGTGGATATCTATGTGTCTGTGCAGCTCCCTCTGTTGGTTTATGCTTGTGTTGGTGTGTGTGATTGCATGCTGTGGATATCTATGTGTTTGTGCAGCTCCCTCTGTTGGTTTATGCTTGTGTTGGTGTGTGTGATTGCATGCTGTGGATATCTATGTGTTTGTGCAGCTCCCTCTGTTGGTGTGAGAGAATTCTTTTTTGCGGGGGGATTTTGCAGTCTCTGAACAGACCCCTCTGTTAATGAGCACTTTTCTCACTCTTCTGGATTTCATTTGTGCATCCAATGTATTTTAGTCTCTAAACTGAGAGTTCCCCAGTGTGAGTAAGGGGGAAGTGAACTTTGATAAAGTCGGGAGATAACAAGACATCAATTTTGCTGGTAATCTTCCAGACAACTGCTTACATGGGGTAACTTCAAAATACCTGTGCACCCGTGCACTGCTACTGAGTATTAGAGCATGAGCAATGTGCATTCCTCCCTGGTGACTCATGTAATGACGCTTTATATGTTTCAGCGTGGTTTTGCGTTATGTCCGCCATTACTTTGCCTTCATTTATGCCATCGAGGAGATAAACAGAAATCCAGAACTGTTACCCAACATCACCCTGGGCTTCAATATCCAGAGCACGTTGCTGAATGAGCCACAAGCCGTTCAAGGCACTTTGGGAATAATTTCAGGAAGAAATGTACCGGTCCCTAACTACCTATGTCGGACCAGAGGTGATCTGGCTGCTATCATTGGAGAAATGTCATCAGATGCTTCCGTCGCTATGGCAACCCTCACCGGGCTCTTCAGGTACCTGCAGCTGAGAGAAGCATAGATGTTGGAGACGTGTAGGATCTAGGATATGTATATCAGACATGTAGCTTGTCTTCTCTTAGATGAGGCTTGCAGTGTTCATTTAGAAGAGGCAAATGGCAGCTGTTAATGTCTGATCAGCAAGCACGTGTGCACGCTGTCATTAACTCTCCTGGAATGCCACACCTCTTGTAGCAGGGCCATTTGCTTCTAGTTCCTTCCCATGTGTTGTTTGAGGATTCTGCCTGTGTTTTCTGCACATTACATGCCTTCCACATGCATTGACATAACCTCCACAATTGTTCAAACTTGTAACTTTTGCACAGACAATGACGTTACAGTAAATGCCAAACCATAATCTTTGACCTCAATCACATCATTGGAAGGGGTATAACATAACCAGTGACACAATGATATCACAAAAAGGGTCAGCATTAATGTAAACCCAGTTATTGTCTCTTTAATCTGTCCTTCGACTCTGCTTGCTTTCCCTCTTTTCAAAACAGCCACGGTCATCCCTCTTCTAACAAAGCAAGAGGCTGGTCTGAACCAACTGGCTAAACTTCGTCCTGTGTCTCTAAAATGCTTTAAAGGGTTGTGCTCAACCGTCTTACACATTTCTTAGACATCCATAACCTTTGGGACCCCCTACAAGCAGATTTTTGCTCCCGTCACTCCATGGAAACTGCTCTTATGAATGTGTCCATCTTCCTTGCCTGTGCTAAGCACTAAAACCTATACTCTATCCTAATTCTCCTTGACCTCTCTGCTGCCTGTGACACTGTTGATCACTCTGATCTCCTTAATGCTCTCTTTCTTCTTGGGATTCACACTCAACCCCTTGCCTGCATTGAATCCTACCTTGCACCACGCAAATTCTCTGTCTTGTGGAGCAACAACACCTCTCAACTTAATTGTCTAACTGGTGATCTGCAGGGCTCTGTCTTGCGCCCAGTCCTCTTTCCACTCTATCCCTGTGCTCTTGAGACATTAATCTCCTCCTTCGGGTTCTCTTACCAACTCTTTACGGACAACACCCACATCTTCTTCTCTTTTCCTGAACTCTCCTCTGATCCCTCTATCAACATTTCCAACTGTCTCTCTGCCATCAAATATTGGTCTGATGTTAAACTTGAGCAAAACAGTGGTGTTCTTCCCAGCCAAAAGTTCTCTCTCATCTCTTGCTCTGCCTATCCAGTTCCTACCTGATAGTCTCCCCTTGTGTTCTTCAGCTAGAAATCTCGGAGTCATCTATGACCCTTCTCACACCTTCTCTACTTTCATCTCAAAAACTGGAAGAGCAGCTCACCTCAACCTCTTAAATATTAGGAAAATCAGGCACCTCCTTCCTTTCAACACCGCCAAGCATCTCTTAACCACTCTTGTCTTCTCTATACTACTGTGCCAGCATCCTCTTTGGTCTCCCCAACTATGCTTTCTGTCCTTGCGACAAGATCCTTAACTTCACTACCAGTACTCTCTTTGAACTCCCTTACTTCACACCCTCTTCCTGGTACTGTCACCAGCTGGATGGGTGACAATGCAAAACGGGGCCCATTTGAGTTTCTTCTCTTGATTCACAATTCTATCCATGTTAAGGCACCACTGTATCTAGCCTCCTCTATCCAACTCTACAAGCCTTCTCATAATCTCTGCTCTGCCTCATTGACTACCCTTGTGGCTCCTCGCCCTCCCTGTGCTTCCTCTTGTTTCCGCTCTATTTCTCTTTTTGCTCCACTTGCATGGAATTCTCTTCCCCTGGACATCCAAGAAACAGTCCACATGGATTTGTTCAAAACCAAACTAAAAGCCTACCTTCTTGCCTCCAAGTTACCATGTTAACCTAGTCTCTTGTCTGCCTGCTAGCTAACATTTTTCTCTCATGTCTAACCTGCCTCTGTCCTTCATTTCCTCTGCCTCCACTCTAACACTTCACCCATCATGATCACATCCAAGCACAGCTGGCGGTACCAACTCCCTGCACTTAACCATGTCCAATCTTCATTGTTCTTTAATGTATTGTCCCCGAGGACTGTTCCATTTACTCCCCTCCACGACTTGGTCAGAATAGCCCTCAAACTCACGGTAACAACAAAACAAGCTGCTTCTCTATTGGTGATTGTGCAGTATTGAATAATGACCCTTTATTTTCAACAATTACAAATTAAATCATATTTGTTTTTTTCTCCAGTACTTTTCTCTTGCAACCATGCTGTAGACAGGGATAGTAATCACAGTAGTAGTACATCCATACATTACTACATCGATAAAACAATACATATTAAAACAATTTTTCCATAGTTAAACTCACATATAAAGTGTCACATTTGTCATCATCAAAGTGCAGTGTGCGAATAAAGTGCTCACGTGTTTGTAAACATCTACTACCAAAACGCCTTACCTAAAGTGCCATGGTGCCAATTTACCTTTACAAACCCCCTATGTTCACCCTATGTGAACCTATGTAGAGTATAATTCTCCTATTCTATTCCCTACCAGGAGAATCTTTTATTCATTTCCAATGATCAACCCAACATGTTTCGTTCCTTTCAACCTGAATGAATCAAGGAACTTCTTCAGGGGCTAGTACTGCATTTAAACTCTACAAGGACTACCCCCTCTCTACACATTATAGCACTTGATGATTATTATGAGATAAGCTTTCTCATGATAATATTGCACTGCACCATCAGGGGAGTCACATTATTCACCCCTATCTCTGATGCCCTACTAGTGGAAATATGCACAATTCTGGAACAATCACAGCTGTATTATTCAGCAAACAATGCAGTTCCTGCCCACCACTTGATTGTACTCACCCCATTATAATCTGCTCACTGCTTCCGATAAAATCTGTTTTCTTATCTATTGTACATTCTTTTGTGCTCAAAAGAGCATTGCTCCTCCTTTATATGGTATGGTATGGTAATGATTATTTGTATAGCACCTATACACAAGACAAGTGTTTCAAAGCGCTCAAGGAGTGGGGAGCGGGGAGGAAAACAACAGTCATTCAGATTCCTTGAATTTCTGAACTATAAAAGTCTGCCCAGGCAGAGTATGTGAATAAATACAGTTAACAGTGCAGGTAATCGCAAATAGGTCTCACAACGGTTATGCAGTTTTTCCAAGAGCATAGAGGTGCAACCTATGCAGGAGGGGAGACAGGGAAGAAATGATCGACGGTCTTCAGGTATGTTACGTTCAGATCATGCAAATGCACAGCAGGTACAAGAGGGAGGGGGACACGTGCAGGGTGGGAACAAGTACGCCCAGTTAGTCAGAAACTGGTAAGTGCTGAGAGGTGCCATTCTCATGGGTCATTGACCAAGTGCAGTAGCAATGGGGCAAGCCAGGCCCTGAGGCAAGTGCTGGGGAACTGGCTAAGGTGTCAGGGGCCTGTGAGACTCTGAGGTACGCCGGCGGCCATTTGGCATACTTCATGGAAAGGGAGGGAGACAGGGATAGAGCAGAGAGAGAGGTTAGCAGGGCAGAGGGAAAGAAGGAAAAGGAGAAGAGGAATGTCTTGAAGAGTTTACGGAACTTAAGGAGATCAGACTCAAGACCGAAGGTAGCAGGGAGGCTGTTCCAGAGGGAGACCTCTGCTGAGGATGAAGATCTCCCTCCAAATCTCTGCTTGGAGAACCGACTCACTCACAGAGGGTTGGCGGTAGATGAGCGTAGGGCTCGGGAGGGACAGTATTTCAGAAGGCAACGTTGCAGATAGGTAGGTCCCAGGTCCCAGAAAGCCTTGTGGACAATGCAGAGGGTCTTGAACTTGATCCTTGCAGCCATGGGGAGCCAGTGGAGGGATTTTAGCACTGAGAGATGTGGTCCCTGGGCTTGAGGCCAAGGATAAGTCTTGCAGTACTGTTCTGGATGAGTTGCAGAGGGTGCAAAGCAGAGGAGGGGAGGTTGAGAAAGAGGCTGTTGCAGTACTCCAGCCTTGAGAGAAAAAGGGCTGTGGAGACAGTGAGCCACTGGGGGAAGGTGAGAAAAGCAAGAGTACCTCTGAGGAGGTGTGCCTGGTAGTTGGACTTTTTAGAGATGTCTGCAATGTGAGTGGAGAAAGAGAGAGTGGAGTCGAAGATGACCAAAAGGTTTTTTGCCTCGCAGGTGGGTGCGGGCGCAGGGCCAAGGGAGGCTGGCCAGAGGAGATTGGGAAAGTGGGAGCAGGAGTCCCAATGTGAAGAATCTCAGTCTTACTGATGTTGAGGCAGAGGTCGTTTGCAGCACACCATGACTGAATTGCAGACTGACAGTCAGATATGAGCGGGGTAGAGGAGGTTGCTGAGGGTACCCTGATGGAGAGTTGCGTGTCATCCGCATAACACTGGAAATTAGAGTGGAAGCTGGCAATCGCTCGTGCCAGGGCAGTCATGTAGACATTGAAGAACCAGGGGTATAGGTTAGAACGCTGGGGGATGCTGCTGGTTGAAAAAGTGATGGTTGAGAGAAAAGACCCAAGTACTACCTGGGATGGACGGTCAGAAAGGAAGGAGGTTAACCATGCCAGAGCCTGACCTGAGATTCCAGGGTGTCACGGAGACGTGCGATCAGGATGTGGTTTACCGTGTCAAAGGCAGAGGAGAGGTCAGGATGAATGAGGACAGAGGGAGTGTTAGTGTCAAGATTTGAGAGCAGGTCTTCGCGGGTGTCCATAAGAGCAGTTTCCATGCTTCTGGATGCTCTAAAGCCAGACTGATGGTCGTGGAGGCAACCAGCAGATTCAGTGTAGAAGTTGAGCTGAGAGATAGCCATCTTCTCTAGGAGTTTGCCCAGGAAAGGAGTGATGGAGATGGGACGGTAGTTTGCCAGAATGGTGGGGTCGGCTAAGGGTTTCTTAAGCAGAGGGTGCACAAGGGAGTGCTTGAGAGAAGTTGGGAAAACTCCAGTGGCAAAATAGAGATTGTAGAGATCAACCAAGGGTGAGCAAGAGAGTCAATGTTGTCCTAAATGGTTTTGGAGGGGCAGGAATCCACCTGTTGGGATAAGGCCTTCATAGACCGGATTTGTCTAGCAACCTCGTCAGGTGTGATGGGAGAGAGAGAAGAGAGAAGTGGTGGAGGGGCCATAGAAGGCTCCAGAGGTGTTGGTATATGATGTGGTGTGGAAGTGAGAGAGGAGACTGCTGCAGGATTGGCCAGTTCCTTACAGACTTTGAAAAGTTTGGACGTGTTGTTTAATGACGCAGAGATGCCGGCTGGAATAAAGACTCTTTTCTTGGTGTAGATGCAGAGTCGATATTGCCTATGAAGAAGGCGGCAGACCAGTTTGTCAGAAGGTCCACCTGATGCATTCCATTTCCGCTCAACTGCCCTACACTTGCGTTTGAGGGCAGCCAGATCAGAGTTGTACAAAGAGTTTCACTTTTTGGAAGGCTTCAGTCGGACCCTCATGACAGGGGAAAGAGTGTCAAGGGTGTTGGAGATGGAGAGATTGAAGTTGGCGAGGGCTGTGTCAGGGTGGGAGTCAGCTGCAGGGGTAGGAGGTGGAATAAATATAAATAAATCAAACAAATAAATGATACAGAAGTGGTAAATCAATACAAAATGTAGATCATGAAACAGAAATGTTTAATTTAGTCACCAACCATATTTTAACAAGGGCGGTTCCTTGATATGCCCTGGGTGCAGTCATGATATGCCACAGGTAAATACAACAGAACCATCATAGGTCTCGGGCACTGGATTATGCATCTATTGTTCCCGCTACATTATATCCATGCTGCATTTCTTAGCATGCTCCTTTCCCCCTAGCACGCTACACAACTTTGTATGTATTTCGCATCACCTTAAAGCGCCTAGAGGGGCAGGATAGATTCATTTCCATCCCAACACTAGATAAAACTTCACCTGTCCAGGTGCCATCATCACAAGATGAACACAGCCTCATATGTCCCAGTTCTTCCATCTTCTGCTAGATAGAGCTTCACCTGCCCATGTGCGACCATCAGATGCTGAACAGAGCCTCACATGTCCCAGTGCTTCCATTGTCCGCTAGATAGAGCTTCACCTGTCCAGGTGCCACCATCACAAGCTGAACACAGCCTCACATGTCCCAGTGCTTCCATCATCCGCTAGATAGAGCTTCACCTGTCCAGGTGCCACCATCAGAAGCTGAACACAGCCTCACATGTCCCAGTGCTTCCATCTTCCACTATATAGAGCTTCACCTGTCCAGGTACAGGCATTTATTTATTTTATTTATTTGCATTTGTATAGCGCACTTGCAGCCCAGGGGCATCGAGGCACTGTTACAAGTAAATGTTGGATTCTTAATTCAGCGGTTATACAGTGACCGGAGGTCTCTTGGATACACAGATACAGGCATAGTTACAGGCGAAGCATGATATGCATAGTACAGTTACAGAATGCACTCAGGTACGTTTCATACAAAGAGCTTGGTTTTAATAGCTTTGCGGAAGGCTTGGTGGGATTCAATCATTCTTACGTGCGGTGGCAATGCATTCCAGTGGGTGGCGGCCCGAGTGGGAAAGCTGGCGCCACCGGCGCGCACCTTGTGCTTTTTGGGCGTGACAATCGTGTTGGAGTAGCACATTCTTAATGGTCTGGTGGCAGTATGCCTGGTGATTCTTTGGGTCAAGTAGGGTGGAGCAAGTTCATAGAGACATTTGTGGGTGAGGGCGAGTGTTTTGAAAACAATCCTCTCTTTCACCGGGAGCCAGTGGGCCAGTCTTCTGAGTTCGGAGATGTGGTCTTTTCTCGCGGTACCTGTGGCCGCACTCAGTGCATTATTTTGAACTAGCTGAAGTTTGGCCAGGTTTTTATTTGAAGGTCCCAACGAGCAGGGCATTACAGTAATCTAGCCTTGATCCAATTATTGCCCTGGCAATGGTGAGGCAATTCTGGCATGACAGGAAAGGTCTAGCAGTGTTGAGGACTTTAGAGTAGTAGACTGAGGAGGAGGCGATGGCATTGACCTGTCTATCCATTGACAGATCGGAGTCTAGGTAGACTCTGAGTGTCTTCACGTGATTGGAGACCTTGATGGGAATGTTGTCAATAGTGAAGGAAGCGTACTGTTCACCAAGGTTCCCCAGGGTGGAGGGTGCCCCTATGAGGAGGAGTTCGGTTTTTTCACTATTGAGGCATAGCCAGATATCTGCCATCCAATGAATGGATAGTGGAGTAGATGGTGGTGAGTGTTTTTGTATCCACTAGGTAGTCGCCCGTGAGTGGGATGAGAACCTGTGTGTCATCCGCATAGTTCGTATACGAGATGCCCAGGGAATCAAGGATGCTGAACAGGGGACTCGTGAAGAGGTTGTATAGCGTGGGTGCGATACACGAGCCCTGAGGCACACCGCAAGTGATGTGGCTAGCGGGTGGCACAAGCTGAGTCAGAGAAGACTTTCATGGCCCTTTCTTGGAGGAAGGAGGTAATCCATTCACAAGCTTTGGGGGAGAAGTTAACTTGGGTGGCACAAGGTGTTGTGGTCCACCAAGTCAAAGGCGGCGGATAGATCCAGGAGCAGAAGGAGAGCAGGTTTCCCTGCATCTCTTAGATCGTCCATTTGGTTCTTTAAGTCCAGGAGAGCCGTTTCGGTACAGTGTCGTGGGTGGAAGCCAGATTGCCGCAGGCCAGGAGACGGTTTTCTTCAAGGAGCTTTTGGACTTGCAGGTAGGCTGCTTTGTCCAGAATTTTAAGCAGGAAGGGTACAGTGGTGATAGGTCTATAGTTCCCTGGGACCGTTGGGTCCAGCGAGGGATTTTTGAGGAGTGGGCGTACCAAGGCCTCCTTAAGTCCAGTTGAAACGTGGCCCAACTGGAAGGATGAATTAATGAATGGTGTAAGGAATGGAGCTAGGATCTGTGCTGAGTCTTTAATGAGACCAGCTGGACAGGCATCTCCCTTACAGTTGAAAGGTTTGATGGACTTGAGCAGGGTGATAACCTCGTGCTCAGTAATATCTTTGAAGTCAAATGGTGGAGAGGGATTGAGATGCTGAACACAGCCTCACATGTCCAGTACTTCCATGTACCACTAGATAGAGCTTCACCTCTCAGGTGACATCACCGAGACGCTGAACACAGGCTCACATGACCCAACACTTCCCTCTTCCACTAGATAGAGCTTCACCTGTCCAGGTGCCACCATCAGATGCTGAACACAGCCTCACATGTCCAGTACTTCCATCTTCTGCTAGATAGAGCTTCACCTGTCCAGGTGCCACCATCACAAGCTGAACACAGCCTCACATGTCCCAATACTTCCATCTTCCACTAGATAGAGCTTCACCTTTCCAGGTGCCACCATCACAAGCTGAACACAGCCTCACATGTCCCAGTGCTTCCATCTTCTGCTAGATAGAGCTTCACCTGTCCAGGTGCTACCATCACAAGCTGAACACAGCCTCACATGTCCCAGTACTACCATCTTCTGCTAGATAGAGCTTCACCTGTCCAGGTGCCACCATCAGACGCTGAACACAGGCTCACATGTCCCAAAACTTCCATCTTCCACTAGATAGAGCTTCACCTGTCCAGGTGCCACCATCAGATGCTGAACACAGACTCACATGTCCCACTACGTCCATCATCTACAAGATAGAGCTTCACCTGTCCAGGTGCTACCATCACAAGTTGAACACAGCCTCACATGTCCCAGTACTTCCATCTTCTGCTAGATAGAGCTTCACCTGCCCAGGTGCCACCATCAGATGTTGAACACAGCCTAACATGTCCCAGTGCTTTCATCTTCGGCTAGTTAGAGCTTCACCTGTCCAGGTGCCACCATCAGATGCTGAACACAGCCTCACATGTCCCAGTACTTCCATCTTCTGCTAGATAGAGCTTCACCTGCCCAGTTGCCACCTTCATAAGCTGAACACACCCTCACATGTCCCATTACTTTGATGTACCGCTACATAGAGCTTCACCTGCCCAGGTGCTACCATCAGATGCTGAACACAGCCTCACATGTCCCAGTACTTCTATATTCTCCTAGATAGAGCTTCACCGGCCCAGGTGCGACCATCAGATGCTGAACACAGCCTCACATGTCCCAATACTTCCATCTTCTGCTACATAGAGCTTCACCTGACCAGTTGCCACCTTCATAAGCTGAACACACCCTCACATGTACCAGTACTTTGATCTACCGCTAGATAGAGCTTCACCTGTCCAGGTGCCACCATCAGACGCTGAACTCAGGCTCACATGTCCCAACACTTCCATATTGTGCTAGATAGAGCTTTACCTGTCCAGGTGACACCATCAGATGCTGAACACAGGCTCACATGTCCCAACACTTCCATCTTCTGCTAGATAGAGCTTCACCTGTCCAGGTGCCACCATCACAAGCTGAACACAGCCTCACATGTCCCAGTATTCCATCTTCTGCTAGATAGAGCTTCACCTGTCCAGGTGCTACCATCACAAGTTGAACACAGCCTCACATGTCCCAGTACTTCCATCTTCTGCTAGATAGAGCTTCACCTACCCAGGTGCCACCATCAGATGTTGAACACAGCCTAACATGTCCCAGTGCTTTCATCTTCGGCTAGTTAGAGCTTCAACTGCCCAGGTGCCACCATCAGATGCTGAACACAGCCTCACATGTCCCAGTACTTCCATCTACTGCTAGATAGAGCTTCACCTGTCCAGGTGCCACCATCAGATGCTGAACACAGCCTCACATGTCCCAGTACTTCCATCTTCTGCTAGATAGAGCTTCACCTGTCCAGGTGCCACCATCAGATGCTGAACACAGCCTCACATGTCCCAGTACTTCCATCTTCTGCTAGATAGAGCTTCACCTGCCCAGTTACCACCTTCATAAGCTGAACACACCCTCACATGTCCCATTACTTTGATGTACCGCTACATAGAGCTTCACCTGCCCAGGTGCCACCATCAGATGCTGAAAACAGCCTCACATGTCCCAGTACTTCCATCTTCTCCTAGATAGAGCTTAATCTGTCCAGGTGCCACCATCACAAGCTGAACACAGCCTCACATGCCCCAGTACTTCCATCTTCCACTAGATAGAGTTTCACCTGCCCAGGTGCGACCATCAGATGCTGAACACAGCCTCTTATGTCCAGTACTTCCATCTTCTGCTAGATAGAGCTTCACCGGCCCAGGTGCGACCATCAGATGCTGAACACAGCCTCACATGTCCCAGTACTTCCATCTACTGCTAGATAGAGCTTCACCTGTCCAGGTGCCACCATCAGATGCTGAACACAGCCTCACATGTCCCAATACTTCCATCTTCTGCTACATAGAGCTTCACCTGCCCAGTTGCCACCTTCATAAGCTGAACACACCCTCACATGTACCAGTACTTTGATGTACCGCTAGATAGAGCTTCACCTGTCCAGGTGCCACCATCAGACACTGAACACAGGCTCACATGTCCCAACACTTCCATCTTCTGCTAGATAGAGCTTTACCTGTCCAGGTGACACCATCAGATGCTGAACACAGGCTCACATGTCCCAACACTTCCATCTTCTGCTAGATAGAGCTTTACCTGCCCAGGTGCCACCAACACAAGCTGAACACAGCCTCACATGTCCCAGTACTTCCATCTTCTCCTAGATAGAGCTTCACCTGTCCAGGTGCCACCATCACAAGCTGAACACAGCCTCACATGTCCCAGTCATTCCATCTTCTGCTAGATAGAGCTTCACCTGTCCAGGTGCCACCATCAGATGCTGAACACAGCCTCACATGTCCCAGTACTTCCATCTTCTGCTAGATAGAGCTTCACCTGTCCAGGTGCCACCATCAGATGCTGAACACAGCCTCACATGTCCCAGTACTTCCATCTTCCACTAGATAGAGCTTCACCTGCCCAGGTGCCACCATCAGATGCTGAACACAGCCTCACATGTCCCAGTACTTCCATCTTCTGCTAGATAGTGCTTCACCTGCCCAGTTGCCACCTTCATAAGCTGAACACACCCTCACATGTCCCAGTACTTTGATGTACCGCTAGATAGAGCTTCACCTGTCCAGGTGCCACCATCAGACGCTGAACACAGGCTCACATGTCCCAACACTTCCATCAACTGCTAGATAGAGCTTCACCTGTCCAGGTGCCACCATCAGATGCTGAACACAAGCCTCACATGTCCCAGTACTTCCATCTTCTGCTAGATAGACCTTCATCTGTCCAGGTGCCACCATCAGATGCTGAACACAGCCTCACTTGTCCCAGTACTTCCATCTTCTGCTAGATATAGCTTCACCTGCCCAGGTGCCACTTTCATAAGCTGAACACACCCTCACATGTCCCAGTACTTTGATGTACCGCTAGATAGAGCTTCACCTGTTCAGGTGCCACCATCAGACGCTGAACACAGGCTCACATGTCCCAACACTTCTATCTACTGCTAGATAGAGCTTCACCTGCCCAGGTGCCCACCATCAGATGCTGAACACAGCCTCACATGTCCCAGTACTTCCATCTTCTGCTAGATAGAGCTTCACCTGTCCAGGTGCCACCATCAGATGCTGAACACAGCCTCACATGTCCAACACTTCCATCTACTGCTAGATAGAGCTTCACCTGTCCAGGTGCCACCTTCATAAGCTGAACACACCCTCACATGTCCCAGTACTTTGATGTACCGCTAGATAGAGCTTCACCGGCCCAGGTGCCACCATCAGACGCTGAACACAGGCTCACATGTCCCAACACTTCCATCTACTGCTAGATAGAGCTTCACCTGTCCAGGTGCCACCTTCATAAACTGAACACACCCTCACATGTCCCAGTACTTTGATGTACCGCTAGATAGAGCTTCACCTGTCCAGGTGACACCATCAGATGCTGAACACAGGCTCACATGTCCCAACACTTCCATCTTCTGCTAGATAGAGCTTCACCTGTCCAGGTGCCACCATCACAAGCTGAACACAGCCTCACATGTCCCAGTACTTCCATCTTCTGCTAGATAGAGCTTTACCTGCCCAGGTGCCACCATCACAAGCTGAACACAGCCTCACATGTCCCAGTACTTCCATCTTCTCCTAGATAGAGCTTCACCTGTCCAGGTGCCACCATGACAAGCTGAACACAGCCTCACATGTCCCAGTACTTCCATCTTCTGCTAGATAGAGCTTCACCTGTCCAGGTGCCACCATCAGATGCTGAACACAGCCTCACATGTCCCAGTACTTCCATCTTCTGCTAGATAGAGCTTCACCTGTCCAGGTGCCACCATCAGATGCTGAACACAGCCTCACATGTCCCAGTACTTCCATCTTCCACTAGATAGAGCTTCACCTGCCCAGGTGCCACAATCAGATGCTGAACACAGCCTCACATGTCCCAGTACTTCCATCTTCTGCTAGATAGTGCTTCACCTGCCCAGTTGCCACCTTCATAAGCTGAACACACCCTCACATGTCCCAGTACTTTGATGTACCGCTAGATAGAGCTTCACCTGTCCAGGTGCCACCATCAGACGCTGAACACAGGCTCACATGTCCCAAAACTTCTATCTACTGCTAGATAGAGCTTCACCTGTCCAGGTGCCACCATCAGATGCTGAACACAAGCCTCACATGTCCCAGTACTTCCATCTTCTGCTAGATAGACCTTCATCTGTCCAGGTGCCACCATCAGATGCTGAACACAGCCTCACTTGTCCCAGTACTTCCATCTTCTGCTAGATAGAGCTTCACCTGCCCAGGTGCCACTTTCATAAGCTGAACACAGCCTCACATGTCCCAGTACTTCCATCTACTGCTAGATAGAGCTTCACCTGTCCAGGTGCCACCATCAGATGCTGAACACAGCCTCACATGTCCCAATACTTCCATCTTCTGCTACATAGAGCTTCACCTGCCCAGGTGCCACATTCATAAGCTGAGCACACCGTCACATGTCCCAGTACTTTGATGTACCACTGGATAGAGCTTCACCTGTCCAGGTGCCACCATCAGACGCTGAACACAGGCTCACATGTCCCAACACTTCCATCTGCTGCTAGATAGAGCTTCACCTGTCCAGGTGCCACCTTCATAAGCTGAACACACCCTCACATGTCCCAGTACTTTGATGTACCGCTAGATAGAGCTTCACCTGCCCAGGTGCCACCATCAGACGCTGAACACAGACTCACATGTCCCAACACTTCCATCTACTGCTAGATAGAGCTTCACCTGTCCAGGTGCCACCTTCATAAACTGAACACACCCTCACATGTCCCAGTACTTTGATGTACCGCTAGATAAAGCTTCACCTGTCCAGGTGACACCATCAGATGCTGAACACAGGCTCACATGTCCCAACACTTCCATCTTCTGCTAGATAGAGCTTCACCTGTCCAGGTGCCACCATCACAAGCTGAACACAGCCTCACATGTCCCAGTACTTCCATCTTCTGCTAGATAGAGCTTTACCTGCCCAGGTGCCACCATCACAAGCTGAATACAGCCTCACATGTCCCAGTACTTCCATCTTCTCCTAGATAGAGCTTCACCTGTCCAGGTGCCACCATCACAAGCTGAACACAGCCTCACATGTCCAGTACTTCCATCTTCTGCTAGATAGAGCTTCACCTGTCTAGGTGCCACCATCAGATGCTGAACACAGCCTCACATGTCCAGTACTTCCATCTTCTGCTAGATAGAGCTTCACCTGTCCAGGTGCCACCATCACAAGTGCTGAACACAGCCTCACATGTCCCAGTACTTCCATCTTCTGCTAGATAGAGCTTCACCTGCCCAGGTGCCACCATCAGATGCTGAACACAGCCTCACATGTCCCAGTACTTCCATCTTCTGCTAGATAGTGATTCACCTGCCCAGTTGCCACCTTCATAAGCTGAACACACCCTCACAATTCCCAGTACTTTGATGTACCGCTAGATAGAGCTTTACCTCTCCAGGTGCCACCATCAGACGCTGAACACAGGCTCACATGTCCCAACACTCCCATCTACTGCTAGATAGAGCTTCACCTGTCCAGGTGCCACCATCAGATGCTGAACACAAGCCTCACATGTCCCAGTACTTCCATCTTCTGCTAGATAGACCTTCATCTGTCCAGGTGACACCATCAGATGCTGAACACAGCCTCACTTGTCCCAGTACTTCCATCTTCTGCTAGATAGAGCTTCACCTGCCCAGGTGCCACTTTCATAAGCTGAACACACCCTCACATGTCCCAGTACTTTGATGTACCGCTAGATAGAGCTTCACCTGTTCAGGTGCCACCATCAGACGCTGAACACAGGCTCACATGTCCCAACACTTCTATCTACTGCTAGATAGAGCTTCACCTGCCCAGGTGCCACATTCATAAGCTGAGCACACCCTCACAATTCCCAGTACTTTGATGTACCGCTAGATAGAGCTTTACCTCTCCAGGTGCCACCATCAGACGCTGAACACAGGCTCACATGTCCCAACACTCCCATCTACTGCTAGATAGAGCTTCACCTGTCCAGGTGCCACCATCAGATGCTGAACACAAGCCTCACATGTCCCAGTACTTCCATCTTCTGCTAGATAGACCTTCATCTGTCCAGGTGACACCATCAGATGCTGAACACAGCCTCACTTGTCCCAGTACTTCCATCTTCTGCTAGATAGAGCTTCACCTGCCCAGGTGCCACTTTCATAAGCTGAACACACCCTCACATGTCCCAGTACTTTGATGTACCGCTAGATAGAGCTTCACCTGTTCAGGTGCCACCATCAGACGCTGAACACAGGCTCACATGTCCCAACACTTCTATCTACTGCTAGATAGAGCTTCACCTGCCCAGGTGCCACATTCATAAGCTGAGCACAACGTCACATGTCCCAGTACTTTGATGTACCACTGGATAGAGCTTCACCTGTCCAGGTGCCACCATCAGACGCTGAACACAGGCTCACATGTCCCAACGCTTCCATCTACTGCTATATAGAGCTTCACCTGTCCAGGTGCCACCTTCATAAGCTGAACACACCCTCACATGTCCCAGTACTTTGATGTACCGCTAGATAGAGCTTCACCTGCCCAGGTGCCACCATCAGACGCTGAACACAGGCTCACATGTTGTCAAGGCGTCTTCAAACTTGTCCGGCGCAGAGGCAGCACGAACACCTGCCTCCCCGTAGGGTCTTGGCACCTGGACCTTATAGGAAACACAGGCTACCGCAACCCGCCGGGGAAAGAGGTTAGGGTCCGTAGAGTGGATGGGTAGGGGGTAGTAGGTTCACCGGGAAAAGGTTTAGGGAGAGGTTAAGGATGGGAATGGAATTTTAGGGAAAGATGCTCCTCAGCTCCTGCCGCCCATCCACTAGTCGATCTCGTGGTGATTCTCCGCCCACTCATTCAATCCTCAGTCATACCATAACCAGCTATTGGGAGCCTTTGTGGTGGAGCTTGGAACCACTACAGGAGCTTTTGCTTGGAGCTCTAACCACAACTTGTTGCACCAAAATAGCGTTAGCATGAGCTTTGTATTCCCCACTGCATTCGCTTCAAGCAGTTATCAAAAGCTTGTGCTAACTTGCGCAATTACACAATATCACTTGTCATTACATAGCACCTTGGGGTATTACAGAGTACCTGGCAGCTTAGACAATATATACTTTAGTAAAGAACCAGAAATGCACTTAGCTGCGGGTCGTGAGCTTGTTCTCCTTGACGCGGCACGGGAAGTCCCCGAACGTTCGTAGCGAGCTCCGCTGGAAAATACCAAAAATACAATGAGCGTGTGCTGGGTCAGACTACACGTTCTTACACTGACTTGTGCTCCCAAACCAATGAACTACGCGACCCGCTGGTGTGCTCGAATCGGGTTGTCTTCACCCGTGGTTCCGCACACGTGCCTCCTGCCCTGCCCCGTAGGAGACTTGAAATTGTACGTGTCGGGTTGCCTCACCCGGAACGTTACCCTCAGTCACCCCTACATATGCACTCTGCATGCGGGTTATTGTTCAGCCATACGTTGTGGTCCGAACCGCCAAAATCCTATGTCTGCATGCACCGCAACCTCAGCCGCTTCGTTAGTCTTTCTCCCTGCACGCGGAAAATATCAAGAAGCACTTATCTTAAGTTGGTGCGGGACCTGTGCTGAGTTCAGGTGGGCGAAATTCCCCACGAAGGATGGCCCTGAGCGGAGCGCTGGGAAACACGTCCGTTCTCCTCTGAAGCCGGAATAGCAAGCGGGGAAGCGTGGGCGCGGTTCGCGCATGCGCTGTTCGTTGGGCGTAGCTTGCGTGCAGATCTTTCCTCCCGGCAGGCTTGTGAAGCACACGCCTGCTGGGATATGTAGTCTCTTGATGTTTCTTAGCCCCTGCATACTTTGCCTGCAATAGGGATGGAACATCCTCCTTATGTACAGCATATAAGGTTTACACAGAGGTTTCACAGGGCTTTGGTGACTGTGGGATACTAGTTTCCTACATGAAATGCTGCCAATCTGCCCAGCCCTGACACATGTCCCAACACTTCCATCTACTGCTAGATAGAGCTTCACCTGTCCAGGTGCCACCATCAGATGCTGAACACAAGCCTCACATGTCCCAGTACTTCCATCTTCTGCTAGATAGAGCTTCACCTGCCCAGGTGCCACTTTCATAAGCTGAACACACCCTCACATGTCCCAGTACTTTGATGTACCGCTAGATAGAGCTTCACCTGTCCAGGTGCCACCATCAGACGCTGAACACAGGCTCACATGTTGTCAAGGCGTCTTCAAAGTTGTCCGGCGCAGAGGCAGCACGAACACCTGCCTCCCCGTAGGGTCTTGGCACCTGGACCTTATAGGAAACACAGGCTACCGCAACCCGCCGGGGAAAGAGGGTTAGGGTCCGTAGAGTGGATGGGTAGGGGGTAGTAGGTTCACCGGGAAAAGGTTTAGGGAGAGGTTAAGGATGGGAATGGGAATTTTAGGGAAAGATGCTCCTCAGCTCCTGCCGCCCCATCCACTGGTCGATCTCGTGGTGAGTTCTCTGCCCACTCATTCAATCCTCAGTCATACCATAACCAGCTATTGGGAGCCTTTGTGGTGGAGCTTGGAACCACTACAGGAGCTTTTGCTTGGAGCTCTAACCACAACTTGTTGCACCAAAATAGCGTTAGCATGAGCTTTGTATTCCCCACTGCATTCGCTTCAAGCAGTTATCAAAAGCTTGTGCTAACGTGCGCAATTACACAATATCACTTGTCATTACATAGCACCTTGGGGTATTACAGAGTACCTGGCAGCTTAGACAATATATACTTTAGTAAAGAACCAGAAATGCACTTAGCTGCGGGTCGTGAGCTTGTTCTCCTTGACGCGGCACGGGAAGTCCCCGAACGTTCGTAGCGAGCTCCGCTGGAAAATACCAAAAATACAATGAGCGTGTGCTGGTCAGACTACACGTCTACACTGACTTGTGCTCCCAAACCAATGAACTACGTGACCCGCTGGTGTGCTCGAATCGGGTTGTTCACCCGTGGTTCCGCACACGTGCCTCCTGCCCTGCCCCGTAGGAGACTTGAAATTGTACGTGTCGGGTTGCCTCACCCGAACGTTACCCTCAGTCACCCTACATATGCACTCTGCATGCGGGTTATTGTTCAGCCATACGTTGCGGTCCGAACCGCCAAAATCCTATGTCTGCATGCACCGCAACCTCAGCCGCTTCGTTAGTCTTTCTCCCTGCACGCGGAAAATATCAAGAAGCACTTATCTTAAGTTGGTGCGGGACCTGTGCTGAGTTCAGGTGGGCGAAATGCCCCACGAAGGATGGCCCTGAGCGGAGCGCTGGGAAACACGTCCGTTCTCCTCTGAAGCCGGAATAGCAAGCGGGGAAGCGTGGGCGCGGTTCGCGCATGCGCTGTTCGTTGGGCGTAGCTCGCGTGCAGATCTTTTCCTCCCGGCAGGCTTGTGAAGCACACGGCCTGCTGGGATATGTAGTCTCTTGATGTTTCTTAGCCCCTGCATACTTTGCCTGCAATAGGGATGGAACATCCTCCTTATGTACAGCATATAAGGTTTACACAGAGGTTTCACAGGGCTTTGGTGACTGTGGGATACTAGTTTCCTACATGAAATGCTGCCAATCTGCCCAGCCCTGACACATGTCCCAACACTTCCATCTACAGCTAGATAGAGCTTCACCTGTCCTGGTGCCACCATCAGATGCTGAACACAAGCCTCACATGTCCCAGTACTTCCATCTTCTGCTAGATAGAGCTTCACCTGCCCAGGTGCCACTTTCATAAGCTGAACACACCCTCACATGTCTCAGTACTTTGATGTACCGCTAGATAGAGCTTCACCTGTCCAGGTGCCACCATCAGACGCTGAACACAGGCTCACATGTCCCAACAGTTCCATCTACTGCTAGATAGAGCTTCACCTGCCCAGGTGCCACATTCATAAGCTGAACACACCCTCCCATGTACCAGTACTTTGATGTACCGCTAGATCGAGCTTCACCTGTCCAGGTGCCACCATCAGACGCTGAACACAGGCTCACATGTTCCAACACTTCCATCTTCTGCTAGATGGAGCTTTACCTGTCCAGGTGCCACCATCAGATGCTGAACACAGGCTCACATGTCCCAACACTTCCATCTTCTGCTAGATAGAGCTTCACCTGTCCAGGTGCCACCATCACAAGCAGAACACAGCCTCACATGTCCCAGTACTTCCATCTTCTGCTAGATAGAGCTTCACCTGCCCAGGTGCCACCATCACAAGCTGAACACAGCCTCACATGTCCCAGTACTTCCATCTTCTCCTAGATAGAGCTTCACCTGTCCAGGTGCCACCATCACAAGCTGAACACAGCCTCACATGTCCCAGTACTTCCATCTTATACTAGATAAAGCTTCACCTGCCCAGTTGCCACCTTCATAAGCTGAACACACCCTCACATGTCCCAGTACTTTGATGTACCGCTAGATAGAGCTTCACCTGTCCAGGTGCCACCATCAGACGCTGAACACAGGCTCACATGTCCCAACACTTCCATCTACTGCTAGATGGAGCTTCACCTGTCTAGGTGCCACCATCAGATGCTGAACACAAGCCTCACATGTCCTAGTACTTCCATCTTCTGCTAGATAGAGCTTCACCTGTCCAGGTGCCACCATCAGATGCTGAACACAGCCTCAAATGTCCCAGTACGTCCATCTTCTGCTAGATAGAGCTTCACCTGCCCAGGTGCCACTTTCATAAGCTGAAAACACCCTCACATGTCCCAGTACTTTGATGTACCGCTAGATAGAGCTTCACCTGTCCAGGTGCCACCATCAGACGCTGAACACAGGCTCACATGTCCAACACTTCCATCTACTGCTAGATAGAGCTTCACCTGCCCAGGTGCCACATTCATAAGCTGAACACACCCTCACATGTCCCAGTACTTTGATGTACCGCTAGATAGAGCTTCACCTGTCCAGGTGCCACCATCAGACGCTGAACACAGGCTCACATGTCCCAACACTTCCATCTACTGCTAGATAGAGCTTCACCTGTCCAGGTGCCACCATCAGATGTTGAACACAGGCTCACATGTCCAACACTTCCATCTACTGCTAGATAGAGCTTCACCTGCCCAGGTGCCACCATCAGACGCTGAACACAGGCTCACATGTCCCAACACTTCCATCTACTGCTAGATAGAGCTTCACCTGTCCAGGTGCCACCATCAGATGCTGAACACAGCCTCACATGTCCCAGTACTTGCATCTTCTGCTAGATAGAGCTTCACCTGCCCAGTTGCCACCTTCATAAGCTGAACACACCCTCACATGTACCAGTACTTTGATGTACCGCTAGATAGAGCTTCACCTGTCCAGGTGCCACCATCAGACGCTGAACACAGGCTCACATATCCCAACACTTCCATCTACTGCTAGATAGAGCTTCACCTGCCCAGGTGCCACATTCATAAGCTGAACACACCCTCACATGTCCCAGTACTTTGATGTACCGCTAGATAGAGCTTCACCTGTCCAGGTGCCACCATCAGACGCTGAACATAGGCTCACATGTCCCAACACTTCCATCTACTGCTAGATAGAGCTTCACCTGTCCAGGTGCCACCATCAGATGCTGAACTCAGCCTCACATGTCCCAGTACTTCCATCTTCTGCTAGATAGAGCTTCACCTGCCCAGTTGCCACCTTCATAAGCTGAACACACCCTCACATGTACCAGTACTTTGATGTACCGCTAGATAGAGCTTCACCTGTCCAGGTGCCACCATCAGACGCTGAACTCAGGCTCACATGTCCCAACACTTCCATCTTCTGCTAGATAGAACTTTACCTGTCCAGGTGCCACCATCAGATGCTGAACTCAGCCTCACATGTCCCAGTACTTCCATCTTCTGCTAGTGTAACGCTCACCTGATTCCCGCAGAGGCGCCGGTCTTGACTGGGCGAATACCGTATCTTCAAAGGTGATGTGTAACACACGGTTGGCTCTTTGGGCTGGACCTCTGTGCACTGTATGCCTGACTCGAAGAGTAAGATGTCTGCAGATAGAAAATATGGGATTAATGAACTGGGGTTATTGGGTGTCTCTCTCTTCCTCCCTTTCTCTTCTCCTGTAGAACCCCAAAGGTTAACACTCTCACCTTAGGTATGTGAACGCCGAGCTCTCCATCTGCCTCGGGGCAGGGTGCCGTAACCAGTTTCTTCACTGGATAAGGGTGCAGGCCTCTTGACCTCAGAGGACTGCTGTCCGTCGTTTACTGCACGACCGGTAAGTTTAAAGTACTTCAAATGTCTTTAAAAGTCTTTTGTAATGATGTCTCTTGTTTTGCAGGGTTCCGGCTATGGCGGATGGCGAGCTGAAGAGAGTTGAGGATCGAACCCGTGAGAAGAATAGAAGCGCCTGGAAGCACGTAAGTAAGCGCTTGTTGCCTGCTTCACGATGCGCACTAACTGTCCCTTTATATTGCAGGTACAAGTTCGGAGCTGCTGAAGGGTGCTGGAATACCCACTGGATTCGGCGTGGGAAGGAGCAATGGCACGTGAGTAATAAAGTTGCCCAATGTCTTTAAACGCACCTTCTTTTGTCTTTCAGATGCGGGATGCAGCGCCGAAGGCCTCCGGAGCGTGCGAAGAGTAGGTAAGCTTTTGTCTTTCAGATGCCGGTATGCAGTGCGAAGACCTCCGGAGCATGCGAAGAGTAGGTAAGCCTTTGTCTTTCAGATGCCGGAATGCAGCGCGAGGCGTTGGTGACAGCCGATGGACCAGGTAAGAGATGCGCTGTCACTGAAGACCGTAGTGCTAACCTGTTCTTTCTTGTCTTTATAGGTGTTGCTGAAGACTGGATTCCAGGATGGTAAGCCTTTTTCCCTTAGGCCCAGGATCAGATGCAGAAGACACGATGAGCGTTCTGCTGCAGAGGATGCAGAATAACGCAAGCAAGATTCATCCATCGGGTGTGGTTTAAATAGCCTCCTGTAGTGCTTAGGTGTCTCCTTCCACAGCCACGCCTAAGTAAGAAAAGAGTTCCTGCTTTCCAGAAGAGTTCCAGTGTTCTGAACCT
>CM010929.2:1377540912-1377631237 GCA_002915635.3 Ambystoma mexicanum
CTCATGGCGTGCATGTCTTAGTGGCTCCTGGTCTCATGGCGTGCATGTCTTAGTGGCTCCTGGTCTCATGGCGTGCATGTCTTAGTGGCTCCTGGTCTCATGGCGTGCATGTCTTAGTGGCTCCTGGTCTCATGGCGTGCATGTCTCAGTGGCTCCTGGTCTCATGGCGTGCATGTCTTAGTGGCTCCTGGTCTCATGGCGTGCATGTCTTAGTGGCTCCTGGTCTCATGGCGTGCATGTCTTAGTGGCTCCTGGTCTCATGGCGTGCATGTCTCAGTGGCTCCTGGTCTCATGGCGTGCATGTCTTAGTGGCTCCTGGTCTCATGGCGTGCATGTCTTAGTGGCTCCTGGTCTCATGGCGTGCATGTCTCAGTGGCTCCTGGTCTCATGGCGTGCATGTCTCAGTGGCTCCTGGTCTCATGGCGTGCATGTCTTAGTGGCTCCTGGTCTCATGGCGTGCATGTCTTAGTGGCTCCTGGTCTCATGGCGTGCATGTCTTAGTGGCTCCTGGTCTCATGGCGTGCATGTCTTAGTGGCTCCTGGTCTCATGGCGTGCATGTCTTAGTGGCTCCTGGTCTCATGGCGTGCATGTCTTAGTGGCTCCTGGTCTCATGGCGTGCATGTCTTAGTGGCTCCTGGTCTCATGGCGTGCATGTCTTAGTGGCTCCTGGTCTCATGGCGTGCATGTCTTAGTGGCTCCTGGTCTCATGGCGTGCATGTCTTAGTGGCTCCTGGTCTCATGGCGTGCATGTCTTAGTGGCTCCTGGTCTCATGGCGTGCATGTCTTAGTGGCTCCTGGTCTCATGGCGTGCATGTCTTAGTGGCTCCTGGTCTCATGGCGTGCATGTCTTAGTGGCTCCTGGTCTCATGGCGTGCATGTCTTAGTGGCTCCTGGTCTCATGGCGTGCATGTCTTAGTGGCTCCTGGTCTCATGGCGTGCATGTCTTAGTGGCTCCTGGTCTCATGCGTGCATGTCTTGGGTGCATGTCTTAGTGGCTCCTGGTCTCATGGCGTGCATGTCTTAGTGGCTCCTGGTCTCATGGCGTGCATGTCTAGTGCTCCTGGTCTCATGGCGTGCATGTCTTAGTGGCTCCTGGTCTCATGGCGTGCATGTCTTAGTGGCTCCTGGTCTCATGGCGTGCATGTCTTAGTGGCTCCTGGTCTCATGGCGTGCATGTCTTAGTGGCTCCTGGTCTCATGGCGTGCATGTCTTAGTGGCTCCTGGTCTCATGGCGTGCATGTCTCAGTGGCTCCTGGTCTCATGGCGTGCATGTCTTAGTGGCTCCTGGTCTCATGGCGTGCATGTCTTAGTGGCTCCTGGTCTCATGGCGTGCATGTCTTAGTGGCTCCTGGTCTCATGGCGTGCATGTCTTAGTGGCTCCTGGTCTCATGGCGTGCATGTCTTAGTGGCTCCTGGTCTCATGGCGTGCATGTCTTAGTGGCTCCTGGTCTCATGGCGTGCATGTCTTAGTGGCTCCTGGTCTCATGGCGTGCATGTCTTAGTGGCTCCTGGTCTCATGGCGTGCATGTCTTAGTGGCTCCTGGTCTCATGGCGTGCATGTCTTAGTGGCTCCTGGTCTCATGGCGTGCATGTCTTAGTGGCTCCTGGTCTCATGGCGTGCATGTCTTAGTGGCTCCTGGTCTCATGGCGTGCATGTCTTAGTGGCTCCTGGTCTCATGGCGTGCATGTCTTAGTGGCTCCTGGTCTCATGGCATGCATGTCTTAGTGGCTCCTGGTCTCATGGCGTGCATGTCTTAGTGGCTCCTGGTCTCATGGCGTGCATGTCTTAGTGGCTCCTGGTCTCATGGCGTGCATGTCTTAGTGGCTCCTGGTTTCATGGCGTGCATGTCTTAGTGGCTCCTGGTCTCATGGCGTGCATGTCTTAGTGGCTCCTGGTCTCATGGCGTGCATGTCTTAGTGGCTCCTGGTCTCATGGCGTGCATGTCTTAGTGGCTCCTGGTCTCATGGCGTGCATGTCTTAGTGGCTCCTGGTCTCATGGCGTGCATGTCTTAGTGGCTCCTGGTCTCATGGCGTGCATGTCTTAGTGGCTCTGGTCTCATGGCGTGCATGTCTTAGTGGCTCCTGGTCTCATGGCGTGCATGTCTTAGTGGCTCCTGGTCTCATGGCGTGCATGTCTTAGTGGCTCCTGGTCTCATGGCGTGCATGTCTTAGTGGCTCCTGGTCTCATGGCGTGCATGTCTTAGTGGCTCCTGGTCTCATGGCATGCATGTCTTAGTGGCTCCTGGTCTCATGGCGTGCATGTCTTAGTGGCTCCTGGTCTCATGGCGTGCATGTCTTAGTGGCTCCTGGTCTCATGGCGTGCATGTCTTAGTGGCTCCTGGTCTCATGGCGTGCATGTCTTAGTGGCTCCTGGTCTCATGGCGTGCATGTCTTAGTGGCTCCTGGTCTCATGGCGTGCATGTCTCAGTGGCTCCTGGTCTCATGGCGTGCATGTCTTAGTGGCTCCTGGTCTCATGGCGTGCATGTCTTAGTGGCTCCTGGTCTCATGGCGTGCATGTCTTAGTGGCTCCTGGTCTCATGGTGTGCATGTCTTAGTGGCTCCTGGTCTCATGGCGTGCATGTCTTAGTGGCTCCTGGTCTCATGGCGTGCATGTCTTAGTGGCTCCTGGTCTCATGGCGTGCATGTCTTAGTGGCTCCTGGTCTCATGGCGTGCATGTCTTAGTGGCTCCTGGTCTCATGGCGTGCATGTCTTAGTGGCTCCTGGTCTCATGGTGCGCATGTCTTAGTGGCTCCTGGTCTCATGGCGTGCATGTCTTAGTGGCTCCTGGTCTCATGGCGTGCATGTCTTAGTGGCTCCTGGTCTCATGGCGTGCATGTCTTAGTGGCTCCTGGTCTCATGGCGTGCATGTCTTAGTGGCTCCTGGTCTCATGGCGTGCATGTCTTAGTGGCTCCTGGTCTCATGGCGTGCATGTCTTAGTCTCCTGGTCTCATGGCGTGCATGTCTTAGTGGCTCCTGGTCTCATGGCGTGCATGTCTTAGTGGCTCCTGGTCTCATGGCGTGCATGTCTTAGTGGCTCCTGGTCTCATGGCGTGCATGTCCTAGTGGCTCCTGGTCTCATGGCGTGCATGTCTTAGTGGCTCCTGGTCTCATGGCGTGCATGTCTTAGTGGCTCCTGGTCTCATGGCGTGCATGTCTTAGTGGCTCCTGGTCTCATGGCGTGCATGTCTTAGTGGCTCCTGGTCTCATGGCGTGCATGTCTTAGTGGCTCCTGGTCTCATGGCGTGCATGTCTTAGTGGCTCCTGGTCTCATGGCGTGCATGTCTTAGTGGCTCCTGTCTCATGGCGTGCATGTCTTAGTGGCTCCTGGTCTCATGGCGTGCATGTCTTAGTGGCTCCTGGTCTCATGGCGTGCATGTCTTAGTGGCTCCTGGTCTCATGGCGTGCATGTCTTAGTGGCTCCTGGTCTCATGGCGTGCATGTCTTAGTGGCTCCTGGTCTCATGGCGTGCATGTCTCAGTGGCTCCTGGTCTCATGGTGTGCATGTCTCAGTGGCTCCTGGTCTCATGGCGTGCATGTCTTAGTGGCTCCTGGTCTCATGGCGTGCATGTCTTAGTGGCTCCTGGTCTCATGGCGTGCATGTCTTAGTGGCTCCTGGTCTCATGGCGTGCATGTCTTAGTGGCTCCTGGTCTCATGGCGTGCATGTCTTAGTGGCTCCTGGTCTCATGGCGTGCATGTCTTAGTGGCTCCTGGTCTCATGGCGTGCATGTCTTAGTGGCTCCTGGTCTCATGGCGTGCATGTCTTAGTGGCTCCTGTCATGTGTGGCATCTGTCTCATGGTGCTCATGCTGGTCTCATGGCGTGCATGTCTTAGTGGCTCCTGGTCTCATGGTGTGCATGTCTTAGTGGCTCCTGGTCTCATGGCGTGCATGTCTTAGTGGCTCCTGGTCTCATGGCGTGCATGTCTCAGTGGCTCCTGGTCTCATGGCGTGCATGTCTTAGTGGCTCCTGGTCTCATGGTGTGCATGTCTTAGTGGCTCCTGGTCTCATGGCGTGCATGTCTTAGTGGCTCCTGGTCTCATGGCGTGCATGTCTTAGTGGCTCCTGGTCTCATGGCGTGCATGTCTTAGTGGCTCCTGGTCTCATGGCGTGCATGTCTTAGTGGCTCCTGGTCTCATGGCGTGCATGTCTTAGTGGCTCCTGTCTCATGGCGTGCATGTCTTAGTGGCTCCTGGTTCTCATGGCGTGCATGTCTTAGTGGCTCCTGGTCTCATGGCGTGCATGTCTTAGTGGCTCCTGGTCTCATGGGTGCATGTCTTAGTGCTCCTGGTCTCATGGCGTGCATGTCTTAGTGGCTCCTGTCTCATGGCGTGCATGTCTTAGTGGCTCCTGGTCTCATGGCGTGCATGTCTTAGTGGCTCCTGGTCTCATGGTGTGCATGTCTTAGTGGCTCCTGGTCTCATGGCGTGCATGTCTTAGTGGCTCCTGGTCTCATGGTGTGCATGTCTTAGTGGCTCCTGGTCTCATGGCGTGCATGTCTTAGTGGCTCCTGGTCTCATGGCGTGCATGTCTTAGTGGCTCCTGGTCTCATGGCGTGCATGTCTTAGTGGCTCCTGGTCTCATGGTGTGCATGTCTTAGTGGCTCCTGGTCTCATGGCGTGCATGTCTTAGTGGCTCCTGGTCTCATGGCGTGCATGTCTTAGTGGCTCCTGGTCTCATGGCATGCATGTCTTAGTGGCTCCTGGTCTCATGGCGTGCATGTCTTAGTGGCTCCTGGTCTCATGGCGTGCATGTCTTAGTGGCTCCTGGTCTCATGGCGTGCATGTCTTAGTGGCTCCTGGTCTCATGGCGTGCATGTCTTAGTGGCTCCTGGTCTCATGGCGTGCATGTCTCAGTGGCTCCTGGTCTCATGGCGTGCATGTCTCAGTGGCTCCTGGTCTCATGGCGTGCATGTCTTAGTGGCTCCTGGTCTCATGGCGTGCATGTCTTAGTGGCTCCTGGTCTCATGGCGTGCATGTCTTAGTGGCTCCTGGTCTCATGGCGTGCATGTCTTAGTGGCTCCTGGTCTCAATGGCGTGCATGTCTTAGTGGCTCCTGGTCTCATGGCGTGCATGTCTTAGTGGCTCCTGGTCTCATGGCGTGCATGTCTTAGTGGCTCCTGGTTTCATGCGTGCATGTCTCAGTGGCTCCTGGTCTCATGGCGTGCATGTCTTAGTGGCTTATGGTCTCATGGGCGTGCATGTCTTAGTGGCTCCTGGTCTCATGGCGTGCATGTCTTGTGGCTCCCTGGTCTCATGGCGTGCATGTCTTAGTAGCTTCTGGCCTCATGGCGTGCAAGTCTTAGTGGCTCCTGGTCTCATGGCGTGCATGTCTTACGTGACTCCTGGTCTCTCATGGCGTGGCATGTTTTGGTGACTCCTGGTCTCCTGGCGTGCATGTTTTAGTGGCTCCTGGTCTCATGGCGTGCATGTCTTAGTGGCTCCTGTCTCATGGCATGCAAGTCTTAGTGGCTCCTGGTCTCATGGCGTGCATGGTCTCAGTGGCTCCTGGTTCTCATGGCGTGCATGTCTTAGTAGCTCTGGTCTCATGGCGTGCATGTCTTAGTGGCTCCTGTCTCATGGCGTGCATGTCTTAGTGGCTCCTGGTCTCATGGCGTGATATCTTAGTAGCTTCTGGCCTCATGGCGTGCAAAATCTTAGTGGTCCTGGTCTCATGGTGTGCATGTCTTACTGACTCCTGGTCTAATGGCGTGCATGTTTTGGTGACTCCTGGTCTCATGGCGTGCATGTCTTTAGTGGCTCCTGGTCTTTATGGCGTGCATGTCTTAGTGGCTCCTGGTCTCATGGCGTGCATGTCTTAGTGGCTCCTGGTCTCATGCGTGCATTCTTAGTGGCTCCTGGTGTCATGGCGTGCATGTCTTAGTTGGCTCCTGGTCTCATGGTGTGCATGTCTTAGTGACTCCTTGTCTCATGGCGTGCATGTTTTAGTGGCTCCTGGTCTCCTGGCGTGCATGTTTTAGTGGGCTCCTGGTCTCATGGCGTGCATGTCTTAGTGGCTCCTGGTTCATGGCATTGCAAGTCTTAGTGGCTCCTGGTCTGCATGGCGTGGCATGTCTCAGTGGCTCCTGGTCTCATGGCGTGCATGTCTTAGTAGCTCCTGGTCTCATGGCGTGCATGTCTTAGTGGCTCCTGGTCTCATGGCGTGCATGTCTTAGTGGCTCCTGGTCTTCATGGCTGTGCATATCTTAGTAGCTTCTGGCCTCATGGCGTGCAAATCTTAGTGGCTCCTGGTCTCATGGTGTGCATGTCTTACTGACTCCTGGTCTAATGGCGTGCATGTCTTGGTGACTCCTGGTCTCATGGCGTGCATGTCTTAGTGGCTCCTGGTCTTATGGCGTGCATGTCTTAGTGGCTCCTGGTCTCATGGCGTGCATGTCTTAGTGGCTCCTGGTCTCATGGCGTGCATGTCTTAGTGACTCCTTGTCTCATGGCGTGCATGTCTTAGTGGCTCCTGATCTCATGGCATGCATGTCTTAGTGGCTCCTGGTCTCATGGCGTGCATGTCTCAGTGTCTCCTTGGTCTCATGGCTTGCATGTCTTAGTGCTCCTGGTCTCATGGCGTGCATGTCCTTGGGGGCTCCTGGTCCTTGACATGCATGTCTTCAGAGGATGCTGGTCCCATGGCATGCATGTCTTACTGGCTTCCTGGTCTCATGCGTGCATGTCTTAGTGGCTCCTGGTCTATGGCATGCATTGTCTTAGTGGCTCCTGGTCTCATGGCGTGTATGCCTTAGTGGCTTCTGGCCTCATGGCGTGCATGTCTTAGTGGCTCCGGTCTCATGGCGTGCATGTCTTAGTGGCTGCCTGATCTCATGGCGTGCATGTCTTAGTGTCTCCTGGTTTCATGGCGTGCATGTCTTAGTGGCTCTTGGTCTCATGGCGTGCATGTCTTAGTGGCTCCTGGTCTGATGGCGTGCATATCTTAGTAGCTTCTGGCCTCATGGCGTGCAAATCTTAGTGGCTCCTGTTCTCATGGTGTGCATGTCTTACTGACTCCTTGTCTTCAATGGCGTGCATGTCTGGTGTCTCCTAGTCTCATGGCGTGCATGTCTTAGTGGCTCCTGGTCTTATGGCGTGCATGTCTTAGTGGCTCCTGGTCTCATGGCGTGCATGTCTTAGTGACTCCTTGTCTCATGGCGTGCATGTCTTAGTGGCTCCTGATCTCATGGCATGCATGTCTTAGTGGCTCCTGTCTCATGGCGTGCATGTCTCAGTGTCTCCTGGTCTCATGGCGTGCATGTGTTAGTTGCTCCTGGTCTCATGGCGTGCATGTCTTTGGGGCTCCTGTCCCTTGACATGCATGTCTCAGTGGATGCTGGTCTCATGGCTGCATGTCTTACTGGCTCCTGGTCTCATGGCGTGCATGTTTTAGTGGCTCCTGGTCTAATGGCATGCATGTCTTAGTGGCTCCTGGTCTCATGGCGTGTATGCCTTAGTGGCTTCTGGCCTCATGGCGTGCATGTCTTAGTGGCTCCTGGTCTCATGGCGTGCATGTCTTAGTGGCTCCTGATCTCATGGCGTGCATGTCTTAGTGTCTCCTGGTTTCATGGCGTGCATGTCTTAGTGGCTCTTGGTCTCATGGCGTGCATGTCTTAGTGGCTCCTGGTCTCATGGCGTGCATGTCTTAGTGGCTCCTGGTCTCATGGCGTGCATGTCTTAGTGGCTCCTGGTCTCATGGCGTGCATGTCTTACTGGTTCCTGGTCTCATGGCATGCATGTCTTACTGGCTCCTGGTCTCATGGCGTGCATGTCTTAGTAGGCTCCTGGTGTCATGGGTGCATGTCTTTTGTGGCTCCTGGTCTCATGGTGGTGCATGTTTAGTGGCTCCTGGTCTCATGGCGCGCATGTCTTAGTGGCTCCTGGTCTCATGGGTGCATGTCTTAGTGGCTCCTGGTCTCATGGCGTGCATGTCTTAGTGGCTCCTGGTCTCATGGCGTGCATGTCTTAGTGGCTCCTGGTCTCATGGCGTGCATGTCTTAGTGGCTCCTGGTCTCATGGCGTGCATGTCTTAGTGGCTCCTGGTCTCATGGCGTGCATGTCTTAGTGGCTCCTGGTCTCATGGCGTGCATGTCTTAGTGGCTCCTGGTCTCATGGCGTGCATGTCTTAGTGGCTCCTGGTCTCATGGCGTGCATGTCTTGGTGGCTCCTGGTCTCATGGCGTGCATGTCTTAGTAGCTTCTGGCCTCATGGCGTGCAAGTCTTAGTGGCTCCTGGTCTCATGGCGTGCATGTCTTACTGACTCCTGGTCTCATGGCGTGCATGTCTTGGTGACTCCTGGTCTCATGGCGTGCATGTCTTAGTGGCTCCTGGTCTCATGGCGTGCATGTCTTAGTGGCTCCTGATCTCATGGCGTGCATGTCTTAGTGGCTCCTGGTCTCATGGCGTGCATGTCTTAGTGGCTCCTGGTCTCATGGCGTGCATGTCTTAGTGGCTCCTGGTCTCATGGCGTGCATGTCTTAGTGACTCCTTGTCTCATGGCGTGCATGTCTTGGTGACTCCTGGTCTCATGGCGTGCATGTCTTAGTGGCTCCTGGTCTCATGGCGTGCATGTCTTAGTGGCTCCTGGTCTCATGGCGTGCATGTCTTAGTGACTCCTTGTCTCATGGCGTGCATGTCTTAGTGGCTCCTGGTCTCATGGCGTGCATCTCTTAATGTCTCCTGATCTCATGGCATGCATATCTTAGTGGCTCCTGGTCTCATGGCGTGCATGTCTTAGTGGCTCCTGATCTCATGGCATGCATGTCTTAGTGGCTCCTGGTCTCATGGCGTGCATGTCTTAGTGGCTCCTGGTCTCATGGCGTGCATGTCTTAGTGGCTCCTGGTCTCATGGCGTGCATGTCTTAGTGACTTCTTGTCTCATGGCGTGCATGTCTTAGTGGCTCCTGATCTCATGGCATGCATATCTTAGTGGCTCCTGGTGTCATTCACGTGCCTGTCTTAGTGGCTCCTGGTCTCATGGCGTGCATGTCTTGGGGGCTCCTGGTCTCATGGCGTGCATGTCTCAGTGGATGCTGGTCTCATTGCATGCATGTCTTACTGGCTTACTGGTCTCATGGCGTGCATGTCTTATGGCTCCTGGTCTCATGGCGTGCATGTCTTTACTGGCTCCTGGTCTCATGGCGTGCATGTCTTAGTGGCTCCTGGTCTCATGGCGTGCATGTCTTAGTGGCTCCTGATCTCATGGCGTGCATGTCTTATGGCTCCTGGTCAAATGGCGTGAATGTCTTATGGCTCCTGGTCTCATCGCATGCATGTCTTATGGCTCCTGGTCTCATGGCGTGCATGTCTTAGTGGCTCCTGGTCTCATGGTGTGCATGTCTTGGGGGCTCCTGGTCTCATGGCGTGCATGTCTCAGTGGATGCTGGTCTCATGGCATGCATGTCTTACTGGCTCCTGGTCTCATGGCGTGCATGTCTTATGGCTCCTGGTCTCATGGCGTGCATGTCTCACTGGATCCTGGTCTCATGGCGTGCATGTCTTAGTGGCTCCTGGTCTCATGGCGTGCATGTCTTAGTGGCTCCTGGTCTCATGGGCGTGCATGTCTTGGTGGCTCCTGGTCTCATGGCGTGCATGTCTTAGTAGCTTCTGGCCTCATGGCGTGCAAGTCTTAGTGGCTCCTGGTCTCATGGCGTGCATGTCTTAGTGGCTCCTGATCTCATGGCATGCATGTCTTAGTGGCTCCTGGTCTCATGGCGTGCATGTCTTAGTGGCTCCTGGTCTCATGGCGTGCATGTCTTAGTGGCTCCTGGTCTCATGGCGTGCATGTCTTAGTGACTCCTTGTCTCATGGCGTGCATGTCTTAGTGTCTCCTGATCTCATGGCATGCATATCTTAGTGGCTCCTGGTGTCATCACGTGCCTGTCTTAGTGGCTCCTGGTCTAATGGCGTGCATGTCTTGGTGACTCCTGGTCTCATGGCGTGCATGTCTTAGTGGCTCCTGGTCTTATGGCGTGCATGTCTTAGTGGCTCCTGGTCTCATGGCGTGCATGTCTTAGTGGCTCCTGGTCTCATGGCGTGCATGTCTTAGTGGCTCCTGGTCTCATGGCGTGCATGTCTTAGTGGCTCCTGATCTCATGGCATGCATGTCTTAGTGGCTCCTGGTCTCATGGCGTGCATGTCTCAGTGTCTCCTGGTCTCATGGCTTGCATGTCTTAGTTGCTCCTGGTCTCATGGCGTGCATGTCTTGGGGGCTCCTGGTCCCTTGACATGCATGTCTCAGAGGATGCTGGTCCCTTGACATGCATGTCTCAGAGGATGCTGGTCCCATGGCATGCATGTCTTAGTGGCTCCTGGTCTAATGGCGTGCATGTCTTAGTGGCTCCTGGTCTAATGGCATGCATGTCTTAGTGGCTCCTGGTCTCATGGCGTGTATGCCTTAGTGGCTTCTGGCCTCATGGCGTGCATGTCTTAGTGGCTCCTGATCTCATGGCGTGCATGTCTTAGTGTCTCCTGGTTTCATGGCGTGCATGTCTTAGTGGCTCTTGATCTCATGGCGTGCATGTCTTAGTGGCTCCTGGTCTCATGGCGTGCATATCTTAGTAGCTTCTGGCCTCATGGCGTGCAAATCTTAGTGGCTCCTGTTCTCATGGTGTGCATGTCTTACTGACTCCTGGTCTAATGGCGTGCATGTCTTGGTGACTCCTAGTCTCATGGCGTGCATGTCTTAGTGGCTCCTGGTCTTATGGCGTGCATGTCTTAGTGGCTCCTGGTCTCATGGCGTGCATGTCTTAGTGACTCCTTGTCTCATGGCGTGCATGTCTTAGTGGCTCCTGATCTCATGGCATGCATGTCTTAGTGGCTCCTGGTCTCATGGCGTGCATGTCTCAGTGTCTCCTGGTCTCATGGCGTGCATGTGTTAGTTGCTCCTGGTCTCATGGCGTGCATGTCTTGGGGGCTCCTGGTCCCTTGACATGCATGTCTCAGTGGATGCTGGTCTCATGGCTGCATGTCTTACTGGCTCCTGGTCTCATGGCGTGCATGTCTTAGTGGCTCCTGGTCTAATGGCATGCATGTCTTAGTGGCTCCTGGTCTCATGGCGTGTATGCCTTAGTGGCTTCTGGCCTCATGGCGTGCATGTCTTAGTGGCTCCTGGTCTCATGGCGTGCATGTCTTAGTGGCTCCTGATCTCATGGCGTGCATGTCTTAGTGGCTCCTGGTTTCATGGCGTGCATGTCTTAGTGGCTCCTGGTCTCATGGCGTGCATGTCTTAGTGGCTCCTGGTCTCATGGCGTGCATGTCTTAGTGGCTCCTGGTCTCATGGCGTGCATGTCTTAGTGGCTCCTGGTCTCATGGCGTGCATGTCTTACTGGTTCCTGGTCTCATGGCATGCATGTCTTACTGGCTCCTGGTCTCATGGCGTGCATGTCTTAGTAGCTCCTGGTGTCATGGGTGCATGTCTTTGTGGCTCCTGGTCTCATGGTGTGTGCATGTTTTAGTGGCTCCTGGTCTCATGGCGCGCATGTCTTAGTGGCTCCCGGTCTCATGGGCTGCATGTCTTAGTGGCTCCTGGTCTCATGGCGTGCATGTCTTAGTGGCTCCTGGTCTCATGGCGTGCATGTCTCAGTGGCTCCTGGTCTCATGGCGTGCATGTCTTAGTGGCTCCTGGTCTCATGGCGTGCATGTCTTAGTGGCTCCTGGTCTCATGGCGTGCATGTCTTGGTGGCTCCTGGTCTCATGGCGTGCATGTCTTAGTAGCTTCTGGTCTCATGGCGTGCAAGTCTTAGTGGCTCCTGGTCTCATGGCGTGCATGTCTTACTGACTCCTGGTCTCATGGCGTGCATGTCTTGGTGACTCCTGGTCTCATGGCGTGCATGTCTTAGTGACTCCTTGTCTCATGGCGTGCTTGTCTTAGTGGCTCCTGATCTCATGGCGTGCATGTCTTAGTGGCTCCTGGTCTCATGGCGTGCATGTCTTAGTGGCTCCTGGTCTCATGGCGTGCATGTCTTAGTGGCTCCTGGTCTCATGGCGTGCATGTCTTAGTGACTCCTTGTCTCATGGCGTGCATGTCTTGGTGACTCCTGGTCTCATGGCGTGCATGTCTTGGTGACTCCTGGTCTCATGGCGTGCATGTCTTAGTGGCTCCTGGTCTCATGGCGTGCATGTCTTAGTGACTCCTTGTCTCATGGCGTGCATGTCTTAGTGGCTCCTGGTCTCATGGCGTGCATCTCTTAATGTCTCCTGATCTCATGGCATGCATATCTTAGTGGCTCCTGGTCTCATGGCGTGCATGTCTTAGTGGCTCCTGATCTCATGGCATGCATGTCTTAGTGGCTCCTGGTCTCATGGCGTGCATGTCTTAGTGGCTCCTGGTCTCATGGCGTGCATGTCTTAGTGGCTCCTGGTCTCATGGCGTGCATGTCTTAGTGACTCCTTGTCTCATGGCGTGCATGTCTTAGTGGCTCCTGATCTCATGGCATGCATATCTTAGTGGCTCCTGGTGTCATCACGTGCCTGTCTTAGTGGCTCCTGGTCTCATGGCGTGCATGTCTTGGGGGCTCCTGGTCTCATGGCGTGCATGTCTCAGTGGATGCTGGTCTCATTGCATGCATGTCTTACTGGCTACTGGTCTCATGGCGTGCATGTCTTATGGCTCCTGGTCTCATGGCGTGCATGTCTTACTGGCTCCTGGTCTCATGGCGTGCATGTCTTAGTGGCTCCTGGTCTCATGGCGTGCATGTCTTAGTGGCTCCTGATCTCATGGCGTGCATGTCTTATGGCTCCTGGTCAAATTGCGTGAATGTCTTATGGCTCCTGGTCTCATCGCATGCATGTCTTATGGCTCCTGGTCTCATGGCGTGCATGTCTTAGTGTCTCCTGGTCTCATGGTGTGCATGTCTTGGGGGCTCCTGGTCTCATGGCGTGCATGTCTCAGTGGATGCTGGTCTCATGGCATGCATGTCTTACTGGCTCCTGGTCTCATGGCGTGCATGTCTTATGGCTCCTGGTCTCATGGCGTGCATGTCTCACTGGATCCTGGTCTCATGGCGTGCATGTCTTAGTGGCTCCTGGTCTCATGGCGTGCATGTCTTAGTGGCTCCTGGTCTCATGGCGTGCATGTCTTGGTGGCTCCTGGTCTCATGGCGTGCATGTCTTAGTAGCTTCTGGCCTCATGGCGTGCAAGTCTTAGTGGCTCCTGGTCTCATGGCGTGCATGTCTTAGTGGCTCCTGATCTCATGGCGTGCATGTCTTAGTGGCTCCTGGTCTCATGGCGTGCATGTCTTAGTGGCTCCTGGTCTCATGGCGTGCATGTCTTAGTGGCTCCTGGTCTCATGGCGTGCATGTCTTAGTGGCTCCTTGTCTCATGGCGTGCATGTCTTAGTGTCTCCTGATCTCATGGCATGCATATCTTAGTGGCTCCTGGTGTCATCACGTGCCTGTCTTAGTGGCTCCTGGTCTCATGGCGTGCATGTCTTGGGGGCTCCTGGTCTCATGGCGTGCATGTCTCGGTGGATGCTGGTCTCATTGCATGCATGTCTTACTGGCTACTGGTCTCATGGCGTGCATGTCTTATGGCTCCTGGTCTCATGGCGTGCATGTCTTACTGGCTCCTGGTCTCATGGCGTGCATGTCTTAGTGGCTCCTGGTCTCATGGCGTGCATGTCTTAGTGGCTCCTGATCTCATGGCGTGCATGTCTTATGGCTCCCGGTCAAATGGCGTGAATGTCTTATGGCTCCTGGTCTCATCGCATGCATGTCTTATGGCTCCTGGTCTCATGGCGTGCATGTCTTAGTGTCTCCTGGTCTCATGGTGTGCATGTCTTGGGGGCTCCTGGTCTCATGGCGTGCATGTCTCAGTGGATGCTGCTCTCATGGCATGCATTTCTTACTGGCTCCTGGTCTCATGGCGTGCATGTCTTATGGCTCCTGGTCTCATGGCGTGCATGTCTCACTGGATCCTGGTCTCATGGCGTGCATGTCTTAGTGTCTCCTGGTCTCATGGCGTGCATGTCTTAGTGGCTCCTGGTCTCATGGCGTGCATGTCTTGGGGGCTCCTGGTCTCATGGCATGCATGTCTCAGTGGATGCTGGTCTCATGGCATGCATGTCTTACTGGCTCCTGGTCTCATGGCGTGCATGTCTTAGTGGCTCCTGGTCTAATGGCATGCATGGCTTGCTACTTACGGAGCTCCCAGGGTTTTTTTTCTGCCTAAGGGCTTTTCCTCCTGATTTGCCTGTACCCGGGGCTGGAGCCGTGGTGTGGTCCAGTCCTAGATTCACCACGGGTTCTACCCGTGTCAGGACACTTATATCAAAGAAGGAGAAGGATTACCTCGCCCACCGGCAAGGCATCGAAGAGACTTCAGACTCCAACTCCACAGGTGAGGAGAGTGGTGCTGAGAGTGGGGAGGTGAAGATCCAAATTCAGGGTGCGTGAGTTTATCCTGAAGGGGATTCAGGACACCAAGCCACAGAAAGCCTTGTGGACAATGGAGGGGGTTTTAAATTGAATCCTTGCATCCACTGAAAGCCAATGAAGGGATTTCAGAGCTGGAGAGATACGATCCCAAGGCTTGAGGCCAAGGACAAGTCTTGCAGTCCTGTTCTGAATTAGTTGTAAAGGGCGGAGAGTGGAGGCAGCTGTGATGCTGGAAATGCATTGGAGGGACAGGGCCTCCCTGTCCTTGTCCTGTAGTCCTTTTTCATTTGTGTTCTGTATTGTTTTCTGCCCAGGAGTCCATGTGGGACTCCTGGCAGTGCAGCTCTTCCTGTTTTTGGTTTGGTGTACAGACCCACGGATACCCTTATGGCACACATGGGTGGGGGTACAACCCTGTGCCCCTAGTGTATGTTTTGGGCACCTGTGGGTGGCCCACAGAGCAGGGTATAGGTTGGCGGCAGCTCCATGCTGAATTTGACAGGTGCTCTGAGTATCCTCCATTTTGGGATACCCAGGCCCTGCCATTGGAATCAGTTGATTCCTGATGGAAAACAAGATGGCCCCTGTGGCCCCTTGCTTTCTATTGCCTGTTACCTTCTTTTCCCAAAGTCCTGGAAACCCTGACTCTGTCCCTTCCCCCTGACTGGCTGTTGGGTGGAAGTTCCATATATGATGTTGTTGTGAAGTCCAGTCCAGACTGGTTGGAGCCTTCCCAGTGACTGTATGTTTTGGGTACGCCCTGTGGGTGGGACCTGGGTGAATGGAGTGTGTGACCAATATGCACTTCTTGTTGTGGCTGTCTGGTTTCTCGTATGAGGGACAAAGACTAAGACAGCCCTGCCCGAAACTGGCCTGAATGCAGCGTGTAGTGTTGAATGGCTGGGTACTTGTCCCAATCCACATTCCTTTTTGTGAGTGTCTGAGAGGGAGGAGGATGGCCTGAATGCACTCTATGCCTGATTGGCTGACTGACTGCATGAATGCCCTTCTGTATGATTGGCTGCTGAGTGTGACCCAGCAGTGTGGAAGAGAGACAGGATAGTATATCTGCGGACCTCTCACCACTGGAAATTGCTCAGAAGCTGTGTCTACACTTGAAGAGTAACTGGAACTGCAGATCCTCGACGCCTAGCTGGAAGAATAAGACTTGCTGTTGCATTTGCTTCGACCTGATCTGAAAGCTGCTGCATTCGTCGAAGACTGATCCTAGAGAAGACCTGGTAAGGCGCCGTCTTCCCGTGCTCCGAGGGACCATCGAGCACTGCTAACCTTTGCTGAAGGTCCCTGGAAGTCAGACCCTCGAAAGGCTGCCGACTGGAGACGGGGACCGCTGAGGAGAACGAAGTGAAGTCCATTGCCGTTGACCAGGGTTCGCAGGTTTGTGCAACTGCTGGAGGCCCGCCGAGGTCGTGTTGCTCCAGAAGCAGGGACCACTTGACGCCCTGCCACCAACGACCGGAGCCGCCCGCTCCTTGGCCTAAGAACATTTGAATCGAAGGACTCCCTTGTCCGCACCGACGACCGCTTTATCCTGCCGGAGAGAGTCAAGTCCGCCGACGCGCCGAGGAGAATCCGCCGGTGGGTTTCCCGCCACCTGAAGGCCACAAAGACTTCGACAACTCGACGCCAGTGCTGGGCCACAGTTCTTCTGAAACTCTTTGCGGTCCAGAACTATCAAACGCCGAGGTGCCACTCACACCTCATCCTCGCAGGACGTCGCCGACAAGCACAGCCTGGATCGACGCCGTGGTCTCGGCACCCTCGAAATTCTCATCGACGCCATTGACGCCAAGTTCACTTTCTTCGACGCCTCTAGACGATCCATGACTCCTGCTTGAAAGGGGGTCACTCAAGAAGGATTCGTTGACGCTTCTTTGAAGAACTCTACTCCACCAGGTACATTGGGGGGGTAAAAACATTATAGGAGAGTATAAGACTATTGATCAATATATGGACTGGGCTTGTGCTATATCTTTATTTTACAGGTTGCCCAGGTGGGGGGATTTCCACACAGAACTGTGCTTAAGGGTAGAGGCCAGTACTCTGCCTATTGTTTCAACCATCTTGCTTTCCTTCCTATCTCTATTGCTGGTTTCCATGTTATTGATCTGTGTGACATATTAACAGTACAGTTGATGCACTTTAATGAGATCTGATAATATTGGTGGTACCACTTTAGAATTGTATATATTTATCATTGTCGATTTCTGAGTACAAAGTGCATTATTGTGATAGTGTACATACCTTTGAATATTAATTATATAAAGACTGTGTTTTCAGTAATACAGTGTGTGGACATTCCTTTGTGGGGGTTCGGGACTACACTGTATTTAAGAACCAGCCTGCATCACCTCCTGAGAAGCTTAGCCTTGATGGCTCGACCATAGCTACCGCATAGAGAATCTTGGCTGGGGTCCTCTGTGCCTCTCCTCTACCATATAGAGAGCAGAAGTACAGATACCCTCCTCCGGTCCTTTACAGTAGGTAGATTTAGAAAGAGGATGTTACAATAGTCCAACCTGGAGAGAACCAGAGCTTGGGAGACAATACACGTCTGAGGGAAGGAGAGGAAAGGCAGAGTACCTGTGAGGAGGTGAAGTAAGGAGTATGACTTTTTAGAGATGTCAGAGATGTGTGCAGAGAAGGACAGTGTGGAGTCAAAGATGACCCCAAGCTTCTTGGCCACGCAGGAAGGGGTAGTAGGAGGACCAAGGGAGCATGGCCAGAGAGTGAGGGTAAAGGCTGGTGAAGGTGTACCAATGAGGAGGATCTCAGTCTTGTTGGCATTTAGACAGAGATCATTGCCGGCACACCATTTTTGAATGGCGATTAGGCAATCAGAAATGAAGGAAGGAGATGCAGTGGCTGAAGGAAGCCTGAAAATGAGTTGTGTGTCATCAGCATAGCACTGGAAATTAGAGCAGAAAATGGAAATGCAGTAGGCGAGGGTTGCCAGGTATTGGTTGAAAAGTCCAGGGTAGTATAGGGTTCTTGGGTGCACTCAGTATGTGTGCAGCCAGTGTGATTTGCGTGAGGGTGGCTGCATCCTAACACTAGGTGCGGTGATAATGAGAGATCAGTTGATGTGTGCAATCAGGTGTTTGGTCTCCGACAAAGCATTCTGGCTGCATTAGGCCTGTGTATGACGTTTCTGTGTGTAACTAGGCTGATTTTTTTGTGGGGTATAGCTGTTTTCTATCAGGTTGTTGAGGTGTTCATGGAGAATTGTGTGTTTATGTGCAGATAGGCGAGAAATGATCGCGAGGTATAGCTGCGGTCTACTGTTTGTTGGTGTAAAGTGGAGAGTGAGCATAGTGGTAGGAGAAGTGAGTGTCTGGCGTGGATGGTCTACTCTTAGGAGCCCACAGTTCCTGGATAACATTCTAGTGATCGTCCTCATGTTTCACGGTAGTGACACTGTAAGGTAGATTCTTTGCTTGGAGCAGAGTAAGATATGTTTGCTCGGTCTGATGCTCAGTATTCTTAGGTTTCCGGGTCGCTGGTTGTGGTTTATGATGGGTTGCAGGGGAGTATTAGGCAGGATATTTGGTTATAGGGCAGGAGGTATCTCGCACTAACGGACTAACATGCAGGCAATCAGGCCAGCAAAGTTTCTCTGACTAAAGCTATGGTGGGTGACCTTGTGGAGATACCTCGAGGAAATGCGAAGTGGGACCCTTCTAGGATCTAATCCTGGAAAGTTCAAAGAAGATGGAAAACAGGGAACTACCATACAAGACTGTGAACAGGCCTTACTCACTCTGGGCAGTCCATATAGATTGGGGCTCACAAACATCAACATGCGCCCTGTGCTAAAAGCCTGTCCTTTGATGGTCAATGTCCAGGGGTACATTCTGGAATCCACTGCCAAAGGCCTTGATGTTTTTGTTGTTCCAAGATGAGGTCCCATCGTTAACATTAAAGCCACCGAAAACAGTTGGCATAGTCTGTGCTCTTTTTGGTTAGAAAAGCAATAGTCAAGTCATGAAAAAAGAAAGTTCCCTTGATTAATAGGATGGTTATGGTTCTCTCCCATTTCTGCATCAGCTCATGTAGGGCTGAGGAAGAGATACTGGCCACAATTGGGGGATGCTTTGTGGGACATTCACGATGTACTGACATGAGGCAAATGTTACTGAAATACTGGATAAGGCTTCGTAAATAGCGCAACACATGTTAGACCATATCTAATATTCAACATTTCAACTGGCAAATGGTGGGTTTTACTTTGATTTCATTTGGAATAAGAAATATCATAAACAACCTAAAACATAAAAACATCATGAGCCACACATATGAGCAGATAGAAGCACAGACAGTGAATGACTTCATATGTTCAATCTCAAACATAATGCACATGTCATAATTGTCAATACAGTGGCATGTTTTATGATTCCCTAATGAAAGCAAATACAACTGTGTGGGCCTACATGGTCTAAACATATTGGGCCTCATTACGACCCTGGCGGAAAGTAACTGACCTGACCGCCATAGCGGAATTAGCGTTTCCGCCATTGCACGAAGGAGTAAAGTGCGGCTAATTACGACCCATCGGGCACGAGCATCAGGCCATGGCGGAATTGGAAAATCTGCGATGGCGGAAATGACCCCAAAAAGCCCCTTAGCGCCGTCGAACTCCGCCCTAGGTGCCATTCCACCACCCATCATAGCGGCCACCGTAATTGAGCGGAATCGGAAATACAGATACGACCGTAAATATACGGAAACGGAAGTAAAAACATGGTGCCGGAAAGGGAAACAGCACGCCGTACACCTATAAAACAGATTCCACCACAAACCATTAAAATCACGTACCCTGTAGACACATCCCAACCCGTTAGCCACCCTAGTAAAAATAAATAAATATGGGAAAAGTAGCTAAAAAAGCGTGCGACGCAAGCGGCAGGTACACTTCTCCCATGAGGAACTCACCGTGCTCACAGAGACCCTCCAGGAGAATGCTGCCGTCGTCTTCTCGACGCAAATGACCAGGACGGCACTTGCGAACAAGAAGGCCATATGGGCCCTGGTGGCACAGCGGGTAAGTGCGGTGGGGACCGCACCCCGCAACCCACAGCAATGCAGAAAGCGATGGGACGACTTGCGGATACGCGTCCGGAGCATACTTTCTGCCAACAGAAACATTGCCACAGCTACCGGTGGAGGATCGGAATCACCCATCAAGTTGACCCCCTGGGAAGAAATCTGTGCCTCCACCATTGGAATGGAGAGCATAGAGGGAGTCGGAGGGATGGAGAAAGGAGTGCCTACATCCGAAGATTCAGGTAGGTGGGCCAAATAAAACAATGCCAAATCCACAATGTACAATCATGTGAAGTACCATGTGTCCCCATAGTGCAATAGAAACACATGTCCAGGAGAACCTCCACATACCTCTGCCTGATAGCGCCCTTTGAAAGTCAGAATGAATACATAAACAAGTCAAAGTCCAAAAAAATGCCTCTACACGTGAAGCATGCACCCCATAACTGCAGGCTGATAAAAAAATGCATCCACAATGCACCAAAAAATGAGACCACCTCCAAGGCCCTGACCCAAATCACCCTCAGGTAGCACCCCAATGCATGTGATACATTGCTATTCCAATTTCCACCGACCCATTAATAACGCTCGCCCTCCTTTACTCCAACACAGGGTCCGATACAAACGACGAGCATCAGGACACCCCTACCAGCACACCTGCAAAGACCAACGGCCAAAGAGCATCCACCTCAGCTGCACGGATCAAGACACAGCAGCATCACAAATCAAGTGGCAGCACACTGGAGGGGACTCCAACAGGCACCCCAGCAGCCAGCATGTCCAAAACAGCAGCACCACAGGTCCCCCTAATGGATGCCACAGATGGCACTGCTTCTGGTGGCTGCAGCACCATAGGTGACACTGCTTTCATGCCAGCATGCTCCGACACAGAAAACGGTGCTGTCGATGTAGGACCCATCCATGACCTGTCTCAATCCCCCTGTTTGTTACATCCCGTACAACATGAGGAAACCACGCAGGGGCAGCCACAAGACGACGACTGGCCAAGCCACACAAGGCCTGTGACAAGGCAACATGTTGTGAGCAGCCCCTCTGTGACACCACCGCAAAATGCCATGGCCCAGCAGAGGCAACAGACCCTCGACCAGATGATGAAGCAACAGCAGCAACTGGCCACGCTCCTCAAGGAGCATGCTGATGAATGTGGGGGTACTGAGGCAGCGATTGAAAAATCTACTGAGACACTCAGGGCACAAATGGAGCGAAGTACTGAGAGCCTGAGGGAACAAATGGAGAGAAGCACTGAGAGCCTGAGGGAACAAATGGAGAGAAGCACTGAGAGCCTGAGGGAACAAATGGAGAGAAGCACTGAGAGCCTGAGGGGGGAACTGCATGCGACGTCCAAAGACGTATGTGGTGAACTTGCCGCTGTGCGCCGTGTGCTCACTGAGCTCTCACAAACCCTTAGGGACATGCATGGACGTGAGCAGGCAGAGACATCATCCGTTGCAAGTTCCGTCCAGGGCAGCCCACAACGTAGATCTGGCAGGAACCTGCGCTCCACACGCAGGGGTGGCCCTGATACCCGGAGAGGGGGCTTGCAATAGCGTCTGCCCACGGACAATATGCATCTTTGGACACTGGTGTTCGGGGGGGAGGTAGGAGGGTGAAGGGGGTGTGTTGGGCTATTCTGGGTGGCGGGTCGATTGTGTGAGTAATATGATTTAACATTTGCAATACATTTTTTTAATTCACCCAAAGAGATGTGTGGACATTGATTTAATAGTACAAGGCATTCATAGGCGTACAGTCCACATTGTGCATGTTCCAGACACACACAGTGCCCAAAGTCCCGTGTCCATGTAACACCCACCAGGCGTGAGTGCTAGAAGCAAGTATCAATGAGATGTTGATGGATTTCACGTGCCTCCTGTGCCTCGCGGCCTCCTTGAGGTGCTGCCACAACCCCACCCTCATCATTACCATCTTCAGGTGCCTGCAGTTCTGCGTCAGGGGGCATGGGCACATTTCTCCGTACGCACATTTGTGTAGCATGACACATGCCATGACCATCTTTGCTACCTTATCATGGCTGTACATGAGTGCACCGCCAGACCTGCTGATGCAGCGGAAACGAGCCTTCAGTAGGCCGAATGCCTGTTCTATAACTACACGGGTACGTGAGTGGGCATGGTTGTAGTCCTCCTCATGCTGGTTCTGTGGGTTCCGGAGTGGTGTAAGCAGCCATCTCTTCAGTGGATATCCAGCATCACCTGTATGTGGCCAATAAAGTATGTTAGTGGAATGAGTTTGCTATGTACGCATCCCCCCCCTTCCTGCAAGATCATAGTCGCATCACATGGCCCACATTCTCATGCATGAAATGAGACTCACCGAGTAGCCAGGATCTGCGCCCTGCGTGTCGCTCCATGTAGCGTGGTATTCTAGTGTTTCTCAAAATCATCGAATCATGGGTTGATCCAGGAAATTGTGCACAACAATGGGTGAAGATCCTGTTGGAGTCACACACCATCTGCACATTGATGGAATGGTATTGTTTCCGGTTGCGGTACTGGACCTCCATGGCATGTGGGACGACCAATTCCACATGGGTGCAGTCGATGGCACCAATGCAACCCGGTATGCCGGCAGGTGCATGGAATCCGACTTTTGTATTGGTAATCTCCTGGGCAGAGCGTGGTAAACAGATGTAGTCGTCTGCGTGCTTCAGGGAGGCATCGAGCACTTGGAATAGTGTCCGTGAAAACAGTGGCTGTGAAATGCCATGCAACTGTCCTACTGTGTGCTGGTAGGTGCCTGTGGCCAGGAAGTGGAGTACAGACACCACCTTCAGTAGGGTGGGATGGCGGTAGGGCTATCTATCATGCTGACAAGGTCAGCGTGTGTCATGTCCACAATGGCCATTATGGTTTCCCGGTCCAAACGGTAGAGGGTGTGGATCTGCTCAGCAGTGAGGTTGAACGGATCAGCTCGGATGCGTGGGATCGCGGCACGCCTGCGTGGTGGTAGTGGCAGTGCTGGTGGCCCTTGCTGCACCTGCCGTGGCCTCCGCCTCCTCCTGCGTCTCCTCTGTGCGGCCGGTTGTTGTATCAGTTGGTGTTCGTCCTCTTCTAGGAGTTGTAGTACTTGCAGTGCTAACAGGTCCCCCATGGCCAACATCGCTAGTCCTGCCGGTAGCATTTTGGAGTGGGTGTGGTTGTGGGAGGGGGTCGGCCGTGCAATTTATGTGTTTCCAGCCTGTATAGGCTCCACCTGTGGTGATTCATTCCACCTATGCCAGATGCAATCACTTATGGCTGAGCGAGTCCCGCACACAACGCTGCTATTTGACGCATGGCATCTTGCAATTACAATCATGTATTCAATCCCGATGGCAGTGAAATGTTGGTTTACAAGCCAATTCTGCTATGGTTCCATTGTTTCACATACGATATTTGCATTCGCGAAATGACTTGTTAAGGGTCTGTGGAATGTAGTACTCGATCTACGGTGGACCCTCATGCAGCACTGTACCGGCGTGCAACGACGGGCGTGGCGTCCCATTTGTGATAGGAGCTAGTTAGCATTTTCACACATAGCCACACCACATAGTTGTATTGGTGTATGCAAGCGTTCACAGATGCCTTTACGACGTGATGTTGCAAATGTGGAATTCGAAGGACAGCGATTTTGGTTTTGGACTAGCAGCGAGGAGACGCCCACAGGTCTGGCTGGAAATATAACGTTCCATTGTTGAATGTCCTTGGGACGGGGCCCTTGACGAGGAAGTAATGATAGAAATGAATTGAATGGGATGCGCAATAGCGTAGTGGATGATAAGGCAGGACGTTCCCAAATACATGTTACTTCACAACACTACAAATCCGGCCAGGAGCACAGTGGATTTTGCAGACTGCATTACGCACAGACTCAATGGAAATTTCTAATGTCATGTGAGTTAACAATCTGGCGTTTTAATGCCGGGAAGAGGGGATGATGAATGGATGCATGGACAGATGATTTTAGTGAGTTTGCCATGTGCATGGCTTTTAAGGATCTATCCCCTTCCCCTGCGCTGTGTGATGCTAAGCTGCCATAGTGGGACCATCGTGTGTCTGCCCTTGTTGGATCCTCCCTGTCTCGACGCGCCTTCAAACACTTGTGTCTATGCACGTTACTGATCCCATGTGATGGAATCTGTTTTGACGGACGCATGCACACGAACAGACGTTTTCAATAGTGTACTCACCTCGATTCATTTAGTTATGATTCACAAGTGATTTTTGGGTGTAAGTGATCCTTTTGAGCGGACTAGCATGCATATGGATGTAGATTTAGTGTGTGGAATGAAGTGAGTGATACATCTGTGGTGCTCATGCCCAATCTATTCTTTTTGTTTCATTTGGGTGTCAGGTATCTGGTGCCCTTTTGCCGCTGCCATCAGTACGCCACTCTTGTAGATGGATTTTACTCTCGACACCTGCAGCTGCGAGTAAATCAGTGGAGCACCATTACGATATTTTGGTACGATCGCCAATGGGCCACATGCCCTTACGCAGTACTAGTGGCTAGCAGCAACATTGCGACCTTTCAGCTGGACTAGTGCCTACCTAATGGGACGGACCTGCGGTTGTAGGCGCTTCCATGTTGCCTTTTTGGACGTTAATGTAGCCCCTGTGTACCATGATGCGACAGGGCGTCACACAAGATGAAGCTGGTCATTTATTGCGGATGCAGCCCACAGTGATGTGAAATCTTTTTGAGTTCATGGCCAATTAGCTGTATGGCCTTTGTGATTTTGATGTGCATTACATTTTTAATGCGATATTAAACGTGTAGCGTTATTATTTTCTGGTAATGTAGCATATTCCGATTTGTGGCGCTATGTATTGTGAGATGATCTGCATTGTGTTCCGGCTTCTGGGTTGAGTTTCGTGGTACTGTACTGGCCGCGTTTGCCTACGAAGCACAGTGAGGTCACGGATAGGGCCTGCCATTATGACTGTTTTGATGATGTCATGCTCATGGGCGGGGGATTGGCTTTTGTGCAACAGATGCCGGTCAGACAGGTCGATTGGTGGAATGATGGGATTATCAGTATATGGCTGGTCACAGGTGCCTGTGTTTGCGTGCGTTTCTTGGAGGGAGACTGAGGTCATGTCCATTGGAATTGCTTCTGTATTCGTGCCATCTGTGCCCTGCAGCTCCCATTGGCCCCTCTTTAGATGGGCCTGCCTGCTCTGTCACTCTGCCTACTTGTGTGGTACATGCTTATGATGATGGTTGGTTTGTTTACTGGCAAGAGTACAAGGCTGGTGCAGTCTCCATCAGGATACTGCTTTGGATGTTGCCTTACACTGTTGGCAGCCGATGGGGGACTGTTGTTGTTTTGTGTCATGGGATATTTCAGTTCATTTTGGTGTACTTGCACCTTCACATGCCTGTGCTGCATCAGTACGGCAATGGTGACATGCCGAATATGGATGGCCACTCACAGGGCACTTGGAGCCCCTGCATGCATTTGCTCGTTGGCATGCATGGGTGACTTGTACATTTCACTGGTTGCATGGTGTGACTACATTGCGCCTACGAGGAGTCGTGCAATGTGGGCAGGGAGTGCAGTACAGGCACTCAGTAGGGCCATTTACGGTTGGTTCAGGATGCCGTAATTCTCACCATGGCGGAATGGTACTTTCCGCCATGCTTGATGACGTTAAGTAAATGTCCGCTAGGGTCATAATTCCGTTGCGCCATGGCGGTTATTACGGTTTTGCAAGGCACGCGTGCGCGTACTTGGTGCACTTAGCGTTGGCGTTCACTACGGTGTCGCTAATGGCATCGTACTTTACGGTGACGGGTCATAATCGCAACGAGCGGTATTCGATGGCGGTATTGCATTTCCGCCATCGTTTTGCGATTTCCGCCAGGGTCGTAATGAGGCCCATTGTCCTTCAATATATCACGTATATAACACCTGCTGAAATGAAGTCCCGGCCCCCTACCACCTGTATGCTGGAAGCCAGAAATAGTGCCATGTTTGACACCAGCAGTTATGACTTTTCCACGTTGCGTTTTCGAGAAAAGGTATCCACTAAGAAAACCTTATCAGATGTATTCCTGAAGAGATGACAATCTGATGGAGGATATCGCTGACAGAATATGAAAAAGAGAGAAGGAAGAGTTGGTGACATCACAAGAAGTGAGCGTGATGCACTGAGAAGACTGGCTGACGAAGGCAATGTATTGACCTCATAGAAACTGAGTAAAGAATCGAGTAAACTTTCATGGCGAAACACAGATTGCACGTGTGTAAAGCATTGAAGAAAATGCAAGCCGTTTAATGGTTGTACATATGCAGCAACGCAAGTAGACTAAGTGATCATAGAAGCTGGCTATACGTAGTGAATAGACTGCAGGCAAAGCTGCCATTATATAGAAGCTGGACATCAGTGTCACAATTTTAGTACGTTCAGACCATGAAGAGAAGGGCTGAAGACTGTGTCACAGCAAAGAATTAGCTGGGAGAATGAAAGAAGCGAGAACAGCTGTCAGGCCTGGTGTCAAGACTGAAGGCATCCAAGAACTGGGTATCTATCCTCAAAGAACAGTGAATGTGAGAAGCTGAATTATCCCTCGTTAAGGTGCAAAGAAAGAACACCATGAGTGCCAAGTTTATTAATTCAAGATAATTAAATGCTGTGAAAAGAGCCGAATTGCGGTCTCCGGTCACGTGAACCAAGGATGGGAATAGGGTGGGCACGCAGTCCAGAACTCTGATAAGCATGTGCCTCTACTTCCTTATATTCCCAGAGACGAAAATACACTGCAAGGTGAAGTTCAAAGACAGTCTTCATGTCATGGGTACTAGTTTATGGGACACTACAAAGTCACCTTCATATCCACTCCATGATGACAAGAAGGGAAAACGGACAGGAGCATTGTGGGTGAGAGCATGGAGAGCAAGGACTGGGTTAATATCCATTTCACCCATTGGTACTGCCTACACCCATAGAGTAACATGAGACTTCCTGTTTCCACTAGTATGGATCCTTTTGTGCCAATCCGGAACTAAATGCAATGCTCTAGTCTTCGGGCGTGGTTCTCTATAAAAGCCACGCCCAAAGAACCAGACTTGCTTCGTGTGCTTTCTGTAGCATCGAGCACACGCTTACCTGGTTCCAGTCTCCAGAGTCTTCTACGGCTTTCTACAGTTCCCGCGCCCGGCAGGGCCATCATCTTCACTACGGACACCGCATCTTAAAAGAAAAGAACAGAGGCATTAGTAAAGCAGCAGTTTCTTCTACTCACCTTCTAGCGACCGTTCGGAGGTGTCTGCGACTTCATCTTTCACTCGTGGACCTACAAGTCACTTCTGCTTGCCTTCTCAGCAAAGGTTTCCGGATTTTCCCGACGAGTTATTTTGGCAAACTGCAAAGAGAAAAACAAAGGAAAGACAGGTTAGAACTTGAAGACACTCAGTTGGTAATAACCCTCCATAGACAATACGAACCTGTACTTCCTTGTGCCCGAACCCAGTGAAGCAACTGGGAATCCGAGGACATTTAGTACTTACCTGAACCAAGCAGCACGAAGGGTCCAGTTAAGTAAATGGCCTGGGACACTTTTCAGGAACTACAGAACTCCTCTAACTAAATAAGTGGCGGTGCTTTCTTCTCAGCAGCACCACCACAGCAACCAGCAAAACCAGCACCAAGTCAGTGCGACAGACAACAGGTCCCGCACCGTAGCGCCCCTGCAGAGGCAGGACGGAGAGCCCACCTTTCCAAACCAAGAGGTGAGGCCCCTAGACACAATATTTAACTCATAGGGAGTCGTGGAGGGAGGTTCCCTGGGTCTGGATACCACTCACTAATCCATCATTCACCTTACAGGAGAACCCCAGGTGAAGGGAGAGAGGGCAGAGGTCAGAGGACTCCGCCGCTCCTGAGGAGATTCCGGTGAGTGTGACACTTCATGGCAGAAGGCATGGGTGATGAGAGATAGTGGGCTAATTGGGTGGGGATGTACAGTAAAGTCCACCTCCTGGTTCCCGGGTCTGATCTAGCATGCTGGTAAGTGAATCGAATGTTGCAGAAGGGCACGAGTGTACAAACCAATGTTACGCAGGCCGTATTACTAAGGGCCTTATAGTTTGAGAGCCAATAGAGTATTGTGTTTCTAATAGCTGATGAAGATAACTTGCACTAGGGGTGGGCATGAATTATCCACCTGACAGTACTGACACAATCACAACCCGACCTCTAAGATATTCCCCTTGAGCCATCCACAATCCCCCGTAGGTTTTTCTTATTTGCCACGTAGTATGACATCACGTATGATGAGTTTTTGTAACATAAATGTTGTTTTTTATTAAATTCTTTGAGGAAAACACTGTAACTCCCCATTTTAGATAATTGATATCAAAACAGTAAAAGGACTTTGCCATCTTCTTGAGTTGGTTTTATAATTGGAGTACAGAGTTATTCTGTTTCCCATCCACCTGCATGACACGCTACCTAAATTAAGGCCCATATGGTCATGTGGTAGCAATGGTAGGATGATTTAGGACCCATTGACCTGTTAGCTCTAGATTGTCTGATGATTTGTCATCCTCTGCCATCTAGATGGAAAATTGCAGGGTTTCCTGGGGAGAGCAGCCGAATAGAAAACTTGCAAGAAAACCGACACTGTGGGCAGGGTCCCTATTTGATGAAATCCCTACCTGGTTTCCATAGGCATTTTGAGGACGGAAGGCAAAAGTGGTCGGTTGGAGGAGGAGACGATACAGAGGGCTTTAAGTCAAACGTCCGAATAGTGAGTAGATTGAGGGGAATAGCAAATTAAAGATTAAAAAGTAACGGGAGTAACGGGAAATATTGTGTGAAGACATAGATAGAGATAGAAGCGCCCAGAAGCCTGACCCAAGGAACTCTAAAGGAGATCATCTCACACTCCAGTCGGAGTCCCTAGGCTACATGTAAACATGTTTACATAAGGAGATAATTGATTAGGGGCAAGGAGAAAAAAGGTGATGACAGCGTTCTTTTGTAAATGTGTACATTCAACCAGTCTCTCTGTCTGTATTGGTGTCCAGTTAAGGTGTTGAAAAGAGATGTATGTTGTAAAGGAATTGAAATGAAGTTAAGGAGCTAAAGGGACTATCTAGGGAAGTGGTTGTTATAAATCCAGAGATAGACAGAGACAGCTGAAGAAGATGGAGGCTTGAGCGGCGATTGTTGGAGAGTGCACATATTTGCTATTTTAAGAATATTGAAATTGGTGAAGGGATTTTATAAAAACCTGGTAAGTAGTCAATTGAGACTCGTCAAAATGGGAGACACTCCCCTGATACATTCATGTAAGACATTGCAAAGCACATGCCCAAGCTCAAACAGTAAAGTGTGGAATGGGTGAAAGGCATGCAGATAAGATGTTCATGCAGTGGCCACAAGGGGGATCACTGTCAAAAGCGGTATTGCAACACATGCCCACATACTTACACGCTGCATGCAGGGGGAACACATTAGAGAAAAGGCTAGCTAGTCTAGAGGTCTGGAAAATGTACCAGGAAGAAAAGAAAGATCCACCACCTGAGGAGTGGATGCTTAATCGGTGTGAGGGGGAAGGTGTTTAGCCCACAGCTCCCCTTGCTTCGCCTGTGCGGAAGAAGTAGGGATGAGGTATAGCAATCTGACATACAAACCTCCTGCTTATAACAGTGACAAAAGTCCAAAGGAGAGTAGGAGGAAAGAAGAGATCTTTAAGATCATACAAAGTAAAGAAGAGAAGAGTGAAGAGTCGAACATATTGACAGAAATAGAAGGAGACATTAAGAGATGGAAAGGGGAAAAGGACAAAGCTGATGAGGTAACACTCATGCAGAACGAATGGATGGGAGGACAGACATTACTCAAGTTAGATGAAAAAAGCATTGAGGAAGTAAGAGAAAGGGAAGATAAGGACGAACACAATAGAAAAGACAGAGAACGGGAGCAAAGATTGAAAGAAGATAAGCCCAAAAGAAAGATCAAGGAATGACGAGAACAGGTGCATCAGGAGGAGCAAGAGAAAACACAGGAGAGGGCAGAGGAGCAAAGAAAGTATGCCAATAGTCAGAGAGTAATAGAATATAGGGATAGAAAAGAAAGGAAGAGAGGAGGAGGAAGCAGAGAATTTAAGGGGAACAAGGATACAGAGACAAAGAGAAAAGGAGGTATGGAGAACAGAAGTAAGGAGAGAAGAGAGAAGACAAGAAGAGGAAAGAATTAGACGGGAGATGAGAAAACAAAGAGAATTTGATGAAGTGTTAGAACCAAGGAGACAGCAGGATTTTGATATTAGCTTTGTTCGTAAGGAACCAGTAGAGCCAAGCCCAGCAATACGATGGGACAGAATAGAAGAGTTTCTTCCGTTAAAGGGAGCAATGTCAGGGGCATCTAGAGTGGCATTAGAAGAAGAGAATTGTGATATAGGAAGTATCAGAGACAGGATCGATAAAGCCTATCAAGAATTAAAGGAAGGTAGCAAATCTGGAAACCGAAGGAAGGGAGATCAGTCCCTAGTATTCCAATCACAAAGCGGATAAGAAAATCCATTCAGCCTCGAGCACAGAGCCTTATCCTTAAGCAGATTGGACTTACATAAGGGTGAAGGGGAAAAGTGTCACACTAGTTTGGGATTAGACATGTCAGATGAGGAAAGAGAATCCTTCCTTGGGGAAGAAGGAGGGAGCGCATTTGCCCCCGAGGGAAGCCTGCACACAGTCAAGGAAGTAAGATTATCCGATCCAGAGCAATCTATGTATAGGCAACCAGATCTCATAGCATACCCAGAGCGTTCCAGAGCCAGAGTTTGATAGTATAGTGAGAAGGGAGAAGCACCGCCATATGTGAGCAGGTTAAGATCGCTACTAGGGAGGAGACGGCCATGAATAGGCAGACAATGGGAGACGACTGAGGGTTAGGGTTTAGGCAGTTTCCCTTATTGGAAAAAGGGGGGAACAAGGCCACAGTATATTCCATTGCCACAGATGGACAAGGATAATTTAAGGTGCAAACTCCCGAATTTGACGTTGGGTGCTGGGAAATGGATATATGAGTTCAGAAAAATGACAGGAGAAAATACGCTGGCTATTGGGGACATTAAGGGTCTCTTGGTAGCTATTCTTGGGGAAAGAGCTGATGACATATGGAGGAGAGCAGGCAATTCAAGTGTGGCAGCACCAAACACAGCGCATGATTGAGTGCCATTTTATAATTGTAGAGCAGACGTTTGGAGGGCTCTCAGGAAGGAAGATGAAGACCCTCTTGCTTACCTTCAGGGTATTCTTTGTGGTGTCCCACAGGGGGCCAGTATGTTCCCGTTACTCTTCATCTTTTATCTGAGATTTCCCTGTCACGTATTAGACCATCTTATTTACCAACTATGCTGATGATACTGAGCTAGTGATAGAACTCAGTGGAAACCACAAGGAAGACAGCGAACAACTGCTAAAAGTCTACTCCACCATAGAACTATGGATGGACTCAAACTGGATGTGCTTGAATGGTAAAATAAATGAGTGAATGATATTCAGTTCCCATCAAGCCAGAGCCATCCTCTCCCCTGAATATTACGCATTCCAGATAGAAAATACCCGAATCCGAGTACAGGATAAAGTTAAAACCCTAGGTTTGATTCTAGAAGCATCACTGGGCACTGAGGCACAGGCCTTATATATAAAGTAAACCTGTTCATACTGCCTCAGACTCCTTAAAGCTATTAGGCCCTACCTCTCGGAGAGTAATTGCGCAACCATGGCCAGAGCAACCATACTCTCACACCTTGATTACGGCAACGCACTGTTGGCAGGGTCCAATAAAAAATGCCTCCAATCATACCAGATCATACAAAACAACGGGGTCAGAATCGTTAACAACAAAACCAAATTCGATCACATTAATGACTCCAGAAAGAGCTACATTGGCTAATAATTGAAAGCAGAATCCAATTCAAGGCCCTGACTCTGGCACACAGATGCATCCACGGGAAAGCGCCTGAATATTAGAAAACCAAAATCGACCCCTACAACACTAACCGCATGCTCAGATCCTCAGACCAAGGAATGATCTCAGTAGCCGCCCACAAACGCATATTGGGCCTAGGGCAATCCTTCCCCTCCATCACGGCAGGGCTATGGAATAAACTACCAGCCAGTATAAGAAAGGAAGTTAACTAACTGCGATTTCTCAAATTGGTGAACACCCACATCTTCAATTAATTTCTGCACGAAAGGTTTTGTTCAGCTCCCAGCTTGTTTGTCATGTACCATATCTCCTTTGTTCATACTTTGTGTACCTGTTTCTGCGCCCCGAGACTTGGGAGTTAACGGGGCAATAGAAATAGAAAGAAACAGAAAAATAGAAAAAATGGCAACTTGAAATGCGGGAACCATGGGGAAAAACGTTGGCAGTATTTTACCACATTTTATGTCAGTGATAGCCCGAGCCAGTACAGAGGCAACTGAAGAAACAACCGGGAATGGAAGCGAACCCATGGGCTGAAATACAGTTCACGATAGTGCATCACTGTCAGCTGTTGCAGGAGAAAAACAAGAATAAAGATGAGGCGAGGAAAACAGAGGAAGCCAAATTAGTTCAGAAGAAGCTGTTGAAAATCGCCATGGAAGGGGCAGTATTGACCAGCGGAGAGGGACTGGGAGCAAGCGGTGGGTGCATCGCAGGTGAATAATCAGCACCCGATGGACCGAGGAGGGAAAGGGTTCATGCCACGAGGCAGAGGTATGAGCTATAGAGGAAGGGGTAGATTCCAAAACAATCATGGTGTGTTTCAAAATAAATGTGCAGAATGTGAATCAGAATACGCAAGGAGGAATCAACCAAGGAGGACCAGTCAGGTGGCCCCCCCCTGCATGTTGGACTTGTGGGATGACAGGACACATTGTGCGAATGTACAGAATGGCCAATTCTCAAGCGGGGACAGCTTATCCTCCACCATATAGCACACAAACTAGGGAAGGGTTTGCCCAAGATCAGACAGTGTATCAGAACAAGTGCCACAAATACAACAGACAAAGCAACCAGAGCAAGTGCAAATTAATCCACCACAAGGGCAGTCGCAACAAGCCCTGATGCAGACACAGCAGTATGCAAATACGGGACAATTACTGACACCTAGAATAGGAGGTGCCACTGTGGTAGGACGGAATACTTTCACAGGTACGGGGGTGTTCTTGTACCCACAATAGGATAGCTCACAGTGCGACCTGATGTGTTCAGTACTATCAGTGACACCAGACCCCCAAGAAGAACCAACGGTTGATGTGATGGTAGGAGGCAAATCTTTTTTTTTCTAGTAGAAACTGGGGCTACTCATTCATGTATATACGAGAGGGAAAATATCCAAATTCGGGAATTGCCATGAATGCTCAAGGGTTCTCTGGAGCTACGATTCAAGTTACTTTTTCTGATGAATTAGGAGAATGTGACAAGTCTGTTCCCTTGTTGCATTCATGAAAGACACCAGTTAAGATTTTGGGAAGATACTTGATGACAAAACTTAATATGACAATTTCATTCACTGACGAAGGAATAGTGTGTTCCACACCTGGAATATACTACTTAAATGTGGGCAAATTTGTATTTGTATTTATTTTAATGTATAAAGCGCTTTAATCCAAAGCGCTTTACAAGAGGAACAAGTAAATACAACAAGCAATACATGACAATGAATCTAAACCAGAAAACAGTACAAAGAACAATTTACATTATTGATGAGGTTAATGGCTAATGGAGAGGGACCAGAGTGAGAGAGGGAGTAGGAGGAGTGGGTGGAGGTGGCATCAGTAGTGAGAGAGGAAGCAAAGGGTGCTAGGGGGAGAGTGGAAGAAATAGGATTTTTGAGAAGATGTGAAATGAGGAGTAGGAGGTAATAGAGCGGATGGGGAGGGGAAGGCGGTTCCAATGGAAAGGAGCGAGAAGTTGGAAGGAGCAGAAACGGGAAGGGGCACAGGATGGAGGAGGAGGAGAGAGAAGGAAGTGATTCACAGAATGGAGAGAACGAAAAGGAGTTTAGAAAGTGAGATGGGAGGATAGGTAAGGAGGGGCAAGACAATAGAGGGCTTTGAAGACTAGAAGGCGGAAGTTAAATTTGAGCTGGGAGTGAAATGTGAGCCAGCCTAGTGAGTTAAGAGAAGAGGAGATGGAGTCGTTAGGTGAGCGGAGGCAGAGGGAGCGGATGGCAGAGGGCTAGATAGATTTGAGGGGGGAGAGGTGAGAGGAAGAGAGTCCAAAGAGTAGAGCAGTAGAAAAGTCTGGGGAAGAGGAGGGAGGAGATGAGGAGTTTAGTAGCGTGGAAGGTTAGGAAAGCACGGATTTTACAGATGTTGTAGGAGGTGGAAGCGGCAAGATCTGGCAGTGAGAGAAGTGTGATGAGAAAGAGAGAGGTGGTGGTCAATGTGGAGACCATGGTTGCGGGCATGGGGAGAGAAGGGGAGTTGCGAAGGAGGAAAAAGAATGAAAGGAGGAGGGGAGGGAGGAGGGAGAGTGTTGGCAGGGAAGAAAAGGAGTTCAGTTTTATCTTCGTTAAGAGTAAGGAAATGAGAGGACATCCAAGATTTAATAGCAGAGAGGCAAAAAGAAGGTTTATGGTGGATGTCAGGAGAGAAGGAGGAGAAAGAGAGGAAGAGCTGGGTATCATCAGCATAGAAATAATGTGAGACACCAAAGGAGGAGACTATAGGAGCAAGGAAGGAAGTATAGAGTGAAAGGAGAAAGGGGCCAAGGACAGAGCCTTAGGGAACGGCGTGGTTGAGAGGAAAGATAGGGGGCCTCCCCAGGAAACTGAGAAGGTGCGGTTAGAAAGATAGGGGGAGAACCAATTGAGAACAGAGTCAAATGAAGAGAGAGAGCTAAGGAGTAGAGGGTGGTCAACAGTGTCAAAGGCCGCAGGGAGGTCCAGTAGAACAAGAATAGAGGAATGCTTAGAGTAGCAGGCAGGGAGGAGAGAGATGAGAACAGAGATGAGAGCAGTTTCTGTGGAATGAGGAGGTCGAAATCCAGATTGGGTAGGGGGGAGGAGAAAATGGTTTGAGATGAAGGTAGAGAGTTGAGAGTAGACAATATGTTCTAGGAGTTTAGAAAGGAAGGCTAGTAGAGGGATGGGCGATAATGAGATGCGAGATGGGGATTAGCAGAGGGTTTTTTGAGAATGAGGATGATAGTAGCATGCTTAAAAGGGGTGGGGAAGGTGGAAATGGAGAGACAGGTGTTGAAAAAGGAGGTGCGAAAGGGTATGAAGAGGGGGTAGATTTTAGGCATGAGGGAGCTAGGTATGGGGTCAGTGGGAGATGCAGTGGGATAGGTTTTAGAAAGGAGGAGGGCAACTTCAGATTGAGTGATAGGGGTAAATGAGGACATGGCAAAGGGAGGGTGAGGAGGGGTAGGTGGAGGAGGAGAATAAGAAGGGGAGGAGAGGATAGCTTGTCGGAGATTGAGGACTTTGTTGGAAAAGAAGGTGGCAAGTTCAGAAGCAGAGAGAAGAGAGGCAATGGAATGATCGAGGGTAGGAGGAAAGAGAAGTCGAGTTAGGTGTGAAAGATACAGCGAGGATGAGAGGACTGAGAGTGAAGAAGGTCAGAGAAGTAAGTGCGCTTACCAGAGTTGAGACAAGAGTCATAGAGGGAGTGATAGTAGAAGTAAGCAGATTGGTTGGAGGGGGTGGGGTGTTTGAGCCAGGAACATTCAAGGCGCCTAAGAAGGCGGCGCATAGTGGCAAGATGAGCTGAGAGCCAGGGCTGAGCAGGTCGGCGAGAAGGGCGGAACGAGGAGAGAGGGTAAAGAAGATCGAGAGTAGAGGAGAGGGAGGAACTTAAGGTAGATGAGGCTTCAGTGGCTGAGAGAGAACAGAAGTGGGAAAGGGAGGGGAGAGAAGAGGAGCAGGAAGAGAAGAAGAGAGAAGGTGTTACACATCAGGCTTCCCCGCGGGCCTCCTTGCAGAATACGACTTCTTTACAAGCTCCTCTATGGACCAGATACAGGCTACCATGGTGTCTGTACAAACTTCGACGGACTCCGGGTCACCTGACACGTCTTGTACGTGGAAGACGTACGGCAAGCCACGCCCCTCTTACGACTATAAAACCACCGTCTTCCAAGGGGCTTGTTGCTGCTAATTAGCGTTACATGCTCCACACGGTTTTGTCCGTTTCCTCTTCGTGTCTTCCTACACGATTCCTCATCTGAACTCCTGGTTTTGACCTTTGCCTGACTTCTGGATTGCCTCATCTCCTCCTTTATTCCTGTCATGCTCGTCTGGTTGTTTGACTTGGAACGTTACTGGATCCGGCTCCTTCTGTCTCTTGCGGTACTTATTCCAGGTTCCCGCTCTGCACTCAGAACCAAATTGCTGTCTACTATCCGGACCATTTCTACAGCTACTCAGCTATACTTGTGTACTCAGATACATACTTAATTGGCTATCCCCATCTCTGCTATTGGTTACCTCCACGACTTGTTTGGATATTTGTCTTCTGTTGGATTCTGGGACGTTGAGTGACTTTCCTGTGAGATTGTCCTTAAGTGCATATAAACGCTTTCCTGAAACTGCACCAACCCGGCACTAGTGCGACCCTCGTGCCGTCCGGGGCTACTTCCCTATACTAACATCCCTGTTTGTTATTTTCTCCTGTTGTTGTCTTCAGTTTCCTGGACTCATTTCCTCAATATATTCTTACTCAGGTCAGTTGTTATCAATTCTATATCTATAGTTGGAACCGATATTGATTTAGACCATTTCCACTCATTTGTGTTATTCCTTGTAGATCACCCCGGGGAAACTCCACTCCAATACCTATCTAGGTAGTTGCCCATTTACTTCAACTGTTCTATTCACTTGCATAATCTCAACACTGTCTAATATTTTTGTATTCCTTTGCAGCATTGGTATTGGTGGTGTGTGCTCTCCCCACTCTTTTATTCAATTGACACCTCTGTCTGTCCCAACTGAAACAGCAGAGAGGTACATTGTAGAAAAGAGCCCCTCTTTGAGGAAGCCTGAGTCTTGTACTCAGGGGAGCTGGGATGGAAGGCTGAATATCGATTCTTGTACCACCATCATCTCCAAGGTCACTTCTCTGCATCTTCGGCCTATTTCGGAGTGGTGAGTAACAGAAGGATTGAATTTGCGAAGGTCACGTTAGAAGAAGAGGGTGGAAGAAGGAGGGGCGAGGGAGGTGGGAGAATGGGGGTGAGGGAAAAGGAGAGTAAGGAGTAGTCAGAAAGATAGTTAGGTAGAGAAGAGATTGGAGAAGGAGGAGTTAAAAATGAGCTCAATGGTAAAACCAGAATGGTGAGTAGGAGGGGAGGGGAGAGGAGTGAGAAGGTAGGAATCAAGGATGGACAGAAGAGGAGAGGAGGAAGGGTTAGTAGAGAGATGGAAATTGAAATTGCCAAGTACGATTAGAGGGGAGGGGCAGGGGAGAGGATGCTGAGAATATGGTCAATGACCTCGTAGAATGAGCCAACCGGGCCAGGAGGGCGATATATGATGAGGAATGATATAGCATGGGGAGAATTAAATATTTTATACATGAATTCAAAGGAAGGAAGAGTGGGTAGAGAAGTAGGAGAGGGAGAGGAGATAAAGTGAGGACAAAAGAGAAGGCCTAAGCCGCCACCCCAGTCTGAGGGGCAAGGGACATGAGCGAAAGAAGATGAAGAGGAGGTAAGGGAAGCGGGAACAGAGGAGTTATGGGGAGGGATCCAAGTTTCCGTGGTACAGAGAAATTGGAGTTTGAGGCGTAAAAATAGGTCAAGGACAGCAGTGGTTTTTTTGCAGATCGATCGGGTGTTCCAGGGGGCAACTTCAAAGGAATTGAGAGTATTGGAGATTTGTGGTTAGATGAGGTTGCGGTGTATGGATGAGGTGTTAGGAGGCAGGGAAGAGTGGGTGTGGGGGGGACGGGGTAAAGAGAGGAGATGGCCATGATGATAAGATAGAGGATTTTGAGGGGGTGTTAGGGAACATTCTCTGTTAAGGCTAATTTCCCAAACCTAGTGAGTCCCCCAGCAGCTTTGCTGGATTTTTGGGGTTTATTTTTTTCTCCTGCTAAGAGTGAGACTCTTTTTCTCCCACTATTAGACATGATTTGAGATATCCTTTGACTTTGTAATATGTTTTATGGGCTATGGGGTCTTTTACTCCATAGGGTTTCATGTATTTTTGATAAGTGTGTTACACAGCACCCTCAGTGCCGTAACACAGGGGTGTCATAGTGACCCCCAAACATAGACTCCATACCCTGGGACTGACTACTGTCTCCCAGGGCATGTAAAGTCACCATTGACTTTACTAGTCTTAAATTGTGAACAGAACCAGTACAAACCATCCTATTGTGGAAGTACTGGTAGGGGTAATTAGATTGCCCCTGGGTCTGTTTTTCGAGGGGGCACTGTGCAGTCCCCCCTCGTCGAGTTTCTGGCTGGTGGCAGTGGTTACCACACCAAATATTCCACCGGAATATTTTCTATGGGATTTTCCCATTCATTTTAAACACACCACTTTTTTTGGTGCAATGTTAAAGATACCGCTGGGTTATTTATTTAATATTTATTCCCCGGTTGGGTCTTTTTGACAGGATTCAATTTTAAAATGGCGTTTGTGTTCGCCTCTGTAACTCCAACCCAAGTCGAGCCCTTTGTTCCAATTTTGGCGGGCTTCTTCACAGAAGCCTCCAAAAGTGGTGCCACTCTGTCTGGGTCTACAGGATGTGTGGGAGGGGGGTTTAGGCACCCTGGACTGAGTTGCCTCGGCAACTCAAGTCACACTCTTGTGTGATTGGCCCAGTGGTGAGCCGCTCAGCTCACCACTTAGCATGTTTGAGTGACAGCTAGGACTGATGAATGGGGGTTTTCTGCATAAAAGCAGGGCTTTGGGGACTGGAACTTCAGAAGTCGCCACAGGACCAAAGAATCCGAAGAGGGAGAAGCTGAGCCGACCTGCAACGACGACACCACCGGTGGAGCCCTGCTGAACCGTCTCACCACTTCCCAACGACAGAGAAAGATCTTCATCCCGGAGAGTCTTCTTCCTCTGAACTGGTGGGGATAACCAGTTCGCCCTCTTTTCACCTTCCTGGATCGTCTCATGGTCGAATCGCCCGTGCCAAGTACCCCGGCGGCCGGATAGCCACGCTTCACCACTACCGCGAATAAAAGGGTAGTACCTTTTAACCGGGAAACTCTGCGGCTGGTTTCTTCCCTGGCAGTGCAACGACCTCCAGCTTTCCTCCATGTCGAGATCTCCTCTTCCTCTGGACGAAGCACTGACTTGCACCTGCTGCCAGGAACAATTGCCCCCGCCGGAGCTTTCTCACCATTTCAGGGACTGTGTCCCGCCTGGTCTCCCTTGCAACAGACTGTTCAAGGTGTCCCGTAAATCCTTGACTTTCTATCCTGGGGTGACTTGGGACCTGTTAACTAACTTATTGGAGTGACATCTTAGGTTAAGCACTCACCTCTGTATGTAAATAGGTGGTGTTTTAACTAAGACTTGTTCAATAAGTAATCAGGGATGTATATATATTAATAGTGACTGTGTTTGAACTTGCTTGCCATATTAGTGTTAGTGTATATTACAAAGTGTGTTTTGAAATAAATAATTATATACTTTTATACCAAAGCTCTGGTCAGTGTTTGCTTGTGCTACTGTATTTTTAGTCCTATTGTGTATACTCTACATACCGCCTAACTCTTCTTGAGAGAAGTCTGACTGCTCAGCCACAGCTACCAGGTAAATCTGGGTGGTACAGACTGCTACCAAGTGCGTTTACTGCCAAACACCTGTAGTCCTAAATCTTTTGCAGTGGTCCCAGAGGGAACTGCACAGGTTTTCGCCTAACACTGGTGTACAGCGGTGGGATTTGTATCGAGTATACAGTTTAGAGTGCTTTTTAACACTTTAGGATAACTAACCACAAAGCTTAGCACTAAAAAGCAACTTTCAAAAATATGTCTACTATGGAAGTTTACAGTCAAAAATCCTTGTCAGGTGAAAATACTGAGAGTTTACGAGCCCTCTGTAGACAAGAAAATCTTTCTGTAAAAGGCAAGAAAGTGGAACTGATAGCGAGATTGCTGGAAAACCAAAGACTGGGTACCATTTCAGAGGAACCAACTTCTCCAGCAAATGTAGAAAACAGTAATGGTATTGATCTGAATCAAAGTCTTGATAATGAGTCAGAAGAGGAAAGTGAACCTTATGAAGTTAGCCACTCTGAGCCTCTGTCTGCCTTACCTACTGTACCTACGGGGCCCATATGAGGTCCCACATGTAACCCTGCTTATTTTGAACTTGAACAAATGAAGCTCAAATTAGAATACAAACGGTTCTTGGCTCAATCTGAAAGAAACCAAGAGCTCGAGTTCAGACGGATGAATGCCCAGGCTGAGCAGAAGCAAGCTGAGTTAAGGCTCAGGGAAATAGAACTTAATCACGAGTTAGAGATGAAAAAGTTGTCTGTGGAAAATGCTTCTCTCTCCTCTGGTTCCTCTAGAAGCTCCAGTCCAAAAACCCCGGATGCCGAAGGAATTAGTGGGTATGTATGAACCGAGATTGGATGTTTTGGATTGGTTAAAACTGTTTGAGTACAATCATGGGCTCCAGGACCTCACCGGGAATGATCTACTTCCCTGGTTGTTGTCTAGGCTCCCCCCTGTTGAGACTGATGTGGTAATGGAGTTGGGGGAGGCGGATAAGAAGGATTACGAAAGTGTGAAACAAGCTTTGATAGCTAGATTCAGGAAGACCCCTTCCCAGTATCTTAAGAGGTTTAGAACCCTCAAAAAGCATGATGGTACCCCTTGGGCTACCTGGGTGAGTGAAGGGTTGAAAAACTTAGAGGGGTGGATTAAGGGTTACAAAGTGAACACTTATGAGGGTATGAAGAATCTTTTTATGTTGGAGTCTATTTATGATGCCTGTTCTCCGGAGCTCAGACAGCACTTGGCTGATTCGAAGGAATTGGATTCCAGGAAGCTAGCTAAGGCTGCTGACTTGTGGGTTGCCAACAGGGCTACTCATAAGGATTCTGGGGCAACTCAGAAAAAGGAAGAGGGAAAACAGCCTAAAAAAGACTCAAAAGAGAATTCCAATAACTCAAATTCCAAAGAGGGCCCCAAACCAAACCAGAAGAATAAGCCACAAGGAAAACCACAGCAGAATAGTGTGTCTTCTGGTGCCAGACCAGAAGGGGGCCAGAACAAGCCACCATTCCTGAAAGCATTCGGTAAATGATTTGTTTGTGGCTCGACTGACCACGTGAAATGAGATCCCAGATGTAAGGGTAAACCTTCAGGGGTCCAGCTTGTCTCCTTAGCCTTCGCTCCAGAGGAGGAAGTCCAAATGGCAAGTGGAAACTTTCTACTGTTAGCTGATGAACCCATTGGAGTCTCAGCCAGCGTTTCTTTAGTGTCTCTGGGGTTGTGGGAACAACAGAATTTAGACGTCTATAATTCTATCCCCGATAATACTAAAGAGTATTATAAGGACAGTGTCCAGGTGAATGGTCTGGAGACTCCTGCCATTAGGGTCACTGGGGCCAGCATAACTGTGGTGGATAAATCGTTTTTTCAGGCTGAGGATGTTGCTAAGGTACCCAAACGCCTCACCAGACCTGCAAGAGTGAGGACCATGCGCGGTACTCTCCAGGAGATGATGAAGAAAGAAATCACTCCTGCTCCACTAGAATTGTCGGCCGCTGTCTCGAAGAAATCAGAAGCGAAAGGGAAACCTAAGACTTCTACCCCGAAACCAGCAGCCAGCATTTCAGTGCAGTCAACAAGGACTTCCCTGCGGTTGTCCAAAGTTACACCCGCAACTCCACCTCCAGTTGAGGCTGAGAGGGAGGTACAACCCTGTGTGGTAGAATTAGACTCTGACGAAGAGCTAATGGAAGGCAAGGAACTCATTGGAGATCTGGATCCTGTTGACCATCTTGAGCTGCAGTCTTTACTGGCAGAAGGTGGACCCAGCAGGGCAGACTTCAGTAAGGGACAGAGAGAATGTCCAACTCTGGAAGGTCTTCGCCACCAGGCAGAAGCTCAGGCTGAAGGGCAAGACCCTGGGAAATACAGGTTGCACTGGGAAGATGGCCTCTTCTACAGTGAACCGACCGAGTCTGCACCTGGAGACTACAAACGACTTGTAGTACCCCAAGAGAACAGACCACAGTTCTTGCAGTTAGCCCACGAGATTCCTTTGGCTTGTCAATTGAGTTTCAAGAAGACTAAGGAAAGGCTCTCCCTCTACTTTTATTGGCCGAAGATGGGGGCCGAAGTAGAAAAACACTGCAGGAGCTGCCACACCTGCCAGACCTCTGGTAAGGTTGGCTCCAAGAATGTGGCACCTTTAGTGCCTCTCCCAGTCGTGGGAGTCCCATTTGAGAGAGTAGGGATTGACATTATTGGTCCTCTTGATCCTCCAACCTCCTCAGGCAACAGGTTTATACTTGTTGTAGTAGACCATGCTACTAGGTATCCTGAGTCCATTCCTATGAGGACTGTTACAGCTCCGGCTGTGGCTAAGGCCCTCCTTGGTATTTTTACTAGGGTCGGATTTCCTAAGGAAGTAATCTCTGACACAGGGGGTCAAATTTTAGGTCCCACTACATGAAAGCCATGTGGAAAACCTGTGGAGTTACTTACAAGTTCTCAACAGCTTACCACCCACAAACAAATGGGTTGGTAGAATGGTTCAACCGAACCATGAAGAGCATGATAGGTGCTTTAGAGGAACCCCTTAAACGTAAGTGGGACCTTCTACTGCCATGCCTTCTATTTGCTTATAGAGAAGTCCCTCAGGAGGGAGTAGGTTATTCTCCCTTCGAGCTTCTCTATGGTCATCCCGTCAGAGGTCCATTGGCCCTGATTAAAGAGGGGTTGAAGAGTGCTCCTTCCCCCAAGCCAGTCAGAGTGACTGACTACGTGATAGGTCTCCGGAGGAGAATGTCGCACATGATGACAGAAGCAAGTGATAACTTGAAAGCTGGACAAGCATTGGTCAAGCACTGGCACGATCAAAAGGCTAACATGGTTGAGTTCGCTCAAGACCAGCTCGTTCTTGTTATGATCCCAACAAGGCAGAGGGCCTTGCAAGACAAATGGGTGGGACCCTTCAGAGTTGTGGGTAACCTCGGAGAGGTCAACTATCTGGTGGACTTGGGCAATCCCAAGGAGGCTCCGACAGTCTTCCACACCAACCGACTCAAAGCGTATGTCTCAAGACCTGATGTAGGAGCGTTGCTTCTAGCATCATCCGAGGAAGAAGAAGAGAGTGAAGCTCTTCCGGATCTCCTCAGAGGCTTACCTTTAGACGAAAAAATTGAAGGAGTAAATCTCTCTTCAAATCTGACACCCGAGCAACAAGAAGAGTGCAAATCTATGTTGAATCAGTTTGCCTCCCTGTTCTCGCTTTCGCCAGGCTTGACCCCTTGGGGCCAGCATGACATACTCACTGGTGACTGCCAGTCAAAAGCAGAGGATACCGAATGTCAGAAAATGTACGAACCCACATCAAAGGTGAGGTCAGCAAGATGCTCGATCTCGGGGTAATAGAGCCCTCTACTAGTCCATGGTCTAGCCCAGTTGTGTTAGTACCAAAGGCCGGATCTAAAGAACTTAGATTCTGCATGGATTATAGAGCTCTTAATGCAGTCACCAAGACTGATGCCCACCCTTTACCAAGAACAGATGAGTTGGTGGACAAACTTGGCGCAGCCAAGTTCCTCAGCACATTTGACTTAACGTCAGGCTATTGGCAAATAGCCTTGACAGACCATGCCAAGGAAAAAACTGCATTTTCTACCCCCGTTGGCTTATACCAGTTTAAGGTAATGCCTTTCGGATTGAAAAATGCACCTGCTACATTTCAACGGATGGTAAACCAGGTTCTGAATGGGATGGAGGACTTCTGCATGGCATACTTGGATGACATCGCAGTGTTCAGCAATTCCTGGGAAGAGCATGTAACCCACCTGAGAGATGTTTTGCAGGCTCTTGGACGAGCCAATCTGGCCATAAAGGTGAGCAAATGCCAAATTGGACAGAGTAAGGTAGTCTATCTTGGACATGAGGTAGGAGGTGGAGAAATAAGGCCTTTGCTCAGTAAGATTGAAGCTGGGCAAAATTGGACAACACCTACTACTCAGACCCAAGTGAGAGCCTTCCTAGGCCTCACTGGGTATTACAGGAATTTCATCGAGAACTATGGGACCATAGCTTCTCCACTGAATGTCATCTCCTCGCCCAAATTCCCTAAAAAGGTTAGATGGAACGAGGAGTACAATCAGGCTTTTGAAAACCTGAAAAAGGCTCTTTGCCAAGCCCCAGTACTCAGAGCTCCTGATTACCGCCAAACTTTCATTGTGCAGACAGATGCTTCAAATGTAGGGATAGGTGCCGTACTCAGTCAACTGGATGGGAAAGGTGGGAGCACCCCGTTTGCTTCATCAGCCGCAAGCTGAAGGATCCTGAAACAAGGTGGGCAACAATCGAAAGAGAGTGCTTTGCTATCGTGTGGGCTCTGAAGAAGTTTAGGCCATACTTGTATGGTTCTACGTTTGTCATTCAGACTGACCACCAACCCTTGAGATGGTTAATGCAAATGAAAGGGGAAAACCCAAAACTACTGAGATGGTCGATCTGCCTGCAAGGGTTTGATTTCACCATTGAGCACAGGTCAGGGTGTCACCACCAAAATGCTGATGGTATCTCTAGGATGTATGTCATCGACTAGAGGTATGAGATTCATCCAGGAGTGGATTAAATCCTCCTGTCCCTTAGTCTGGGGGGGCGAGTGTTAAGGAGAATTCTCTGTTTAGGCTGAATTTCCTAACCTAGTGAGTCCCCCAGCAGCTTTGCTGGATTTCTGGAGTTTGTTTTTCCATCCTGCCAAGAGTGAGACTCTTTTTCTCCCACTCTTGGACATGAATGTGTGTAATTCCTGTGAATGTCAATGTGTTCTATGGGCCATGGGGTCTTTTACCCCCATAGGGTCTCATATGTTTTTCTATGTGTGTTACACCGCACCCTCCGTGCCGTAGCACTGGGGCGTCCTAGCGGACTTCCATCATAGACTCCATACCCGGGGACTGACTACTGTCTCCCCGGGCATGTAAAGTCACCATTGGCTTTACTAGACCTAAATTTACTAACAGAACTAGTACACACCATCCTATTGTGGACGTACTAGTAGGGGTAATTCGGTTACCCCTAGGTCTGTTATTCGAGGGGGCACTGTCCCGTCCCCCCTCATCGAGTTTTGGCTGGTGGCAGTGGAAACTACTTGTTACATTCGACCCTGAATATAACCCTATGGGATTCTTCCCATTGTTGGAGGTTAATACTTTTCCTCGTTAATCTCTAACATACCACCGGTTTATTTATCTTAAATAAATCTATCGGTTGGTATTTTCTGCCAGAACTCGGCTTTTAAAATGGCGTCTGTGTTCATCTCTGTGACTCCTAAACCAAAGGTTGAGCCCTTTGTTCCACTTTTGGCGGGCCTCTACACAGAGGCCCTCCAAAGTGGTGCCATTCTGTCTGGGTACCACAGGGGGTGTGGGAGGGGGTTTAGGCACCCTGGACTGAGTTGCCTTGCCAACTCAAGTCGCACTCTGGTGTGATTGGCCCAAGTGGTGAGCCACCCCGCTCACCACTTAGCGTGTTTTGATTGACAGCTAGGCTGAATGAATGGGGGTTTTCTGCATAAAAGCAGGGCTTTTGGGACTGGATCTTCAGAAGTCGCCACAGGACCTAAGAATTCGACGAGGGTAAAGCTGAGCCGACCGGCAACGACGACACCTCCGGTGGAGCCCTGCTGAATCGACTCACCACCGCCCGACGACAGAGGAGATCTCCCCGCCGGAGAGTCTCTTCCCCTGACTGGTGGGAACAACCAGTCCCCTTTGCTTTTTCTTCGTTCCAGGACGTAGTGGTCGAATTACCTGTGCAGAGCACCCCGGTAACCGGATAGCCACTCCCCCTGTACCGCGACCAAAAGGTGGTACCTTGTGACGGAGCACTCCGCGGATGGTCTCTTCCCTGGTGGTGCAACGATCTTCCACTTTCCTTCGACAACGAGATCATCTCTTCTCTTGGCAAAGACCCGACATGCATCCACCACCAGGAACAACTGCCCCTGCCGGAGCTGTCTCTCCACAAACAAGGTACCGTGTCCGCCTGGCTCCTCTTGTGTCGGTTAGCGTGAGGTGTCTGAATCCTCGCCTCTCCATTGGGTCGCCACCAAGCGTTCTCATCTCTCTGTTCTGAACTGGTCCAATCTTTCTATAACAATTTGCAACAAAGACTCAAAGTGCATTTCCACTGTGATACTTTCTGGGACATATCGCCTTGCCTCTCTCCGAGTGGGCCTGGCCTCTGAACTTTGCGATCTACAGTGAACTCTGCCTTACTTGCCTTGCATTTGTTCGTAAAAGTGTTGGTACCGAGTTGATTTCATACCCTGCCTTTCTCTCCCGTCCTAACAAATACTAGAGTGCCATCTAGGTTAAAGCATTCACCTCTATCTGCAAATAAGTGGTGCCGTTGAACCTAGACTTGTCGAACTATTGTTAGGAGGGATTGATTTTTCTTATAGTAATTGTGCTTGAAGTGTTTACCGTATTAGTGCCCGAGTGTTTTTCATAGATGTGTTTTATAAATAAATAACTATATATCTTTACACCGAAGCCTTGTTCCGTGTTTGCTTGTCCTACTGTGTAAATTGCTCTATTTTGTATACTCCACATACTGCCTAACTCTTCTTGAGGGAAGTCTGACTGCTCAGCCACAGCTACCAAGTGAATCTGTGTGGTACAGACTGCTGCCAAGTGGGCTTACTGCCAAACACCTGTAGTCCTAAATCTTTTGCAGTGGTCCCAGAGGGTACTGCACAGGTTTCCGCCTAACACAGTACACTCTTACTTGGCTGGTAAAAGTGCGTGCCAGGAACGATTTCCGGCACATTTACTGCGTAGCGGTAAAATCGTAATGAGCCTCAGTCGTTGCCCCTGTGAAATGCCCCCTCTTCATCTACAGTCTTGCATGATATCCAGCTCCCTGTGTCAGAGCTACAGGAAGAAATGGGCGGGGGCATGTTTTATTTCCATTAGGCGTTTATGGAGACTGCTGAGTATTGGATGGCCCGGGGTGCCGGGCCGCTGTCATGAAGGGCTTTGCAGGGAAGGCCCTCTGCCTTGCTACGCTGTGCCGTTGTGCGCTAAAATGACATGCAGACGGTAGGAGTCAGGGTGGTTCAAGACTTCGAAGTGGGAAACCGCTCGGCCCTTTATTGAGTTAGTCACGTGGTGACTTACTATGTGACCGAGCATGAGCCGGGGCAGGGGCTCACGTTACAACATCCCATGCCAGGGGTATAGAGTCAACTACAATAGATTAATGCCAATACAACACAATGACATCGACCCCAGATTGCTATTCCTCCCAATTAATCCATTAAACTCACTAGCCATAGAAGTGGACACTGATGTTCACTTATATATCCATTTTAGTCCGGCGGTCGATCAACAAGTGGCACCTATAAGATGGAATTTTAATGCAAAAGGGATAACAGATAAATTGGTAGTGAGGCCATTTGGGGTGCTGAGGTTCAGCAGCGCATACGGACAAGCTTTATTAGTCCACTAGCACATTGCGGTGGGAATAGGAAAACTGCACCTGGGTACACCGGGGGCTACATCTTCTGCAGGGTTTGTAACGGTTTATTGAGATGCTGCCCTCAAGACAGGAGTCCCTTCCCTCCCTACTCAAGTGGTTGTTCAACAAACTATTTAACAGATTTGTTTTTTAGCCCTATCTCAGTCACATATCATGCCCCTTGGATCCCTCGCCCCTGAGCTAACAATGAGCCAAGAACCAGGCCGGTGTACGGGAAATTTATTGGTATTTATTTTAATTAAAAATAATAGAAATTAGCATGAAAATTTCAAAAACACCTCTTTATCCATGGCACAACACAATCAACTTCTCTCAGTACAAATGAATCTCAAAAGTGAGTTAAAAAAGAACACAGACACAGTTCTTTCGGCAAATCTCACTTCACAAAATAATTACACTGATCAATAAAGAAGGCTCTTATGTAATGTTGTGTGATTTTGATTTTCCTGCACGCTTAAAAGGCTAGCGGTAGGATTTTGAGATTGGTAAAAATATATATGACCATTATAATTTCGCCCACACTTTTGGTTTAAAATAAACACAGGGTGATTTCTCGCTTTGTTTTTCTAACCCCCCACTTGCTTTGTTCTAGGTTGGGAAGTCAGACAGAAAAATTGGAATGCTTTGGGCAATTTTGGATTTCAGACCCCCTTAGTGAAAGGCCTGTGTTGGAGGAGCTAGATAAAAAGGGTTGGACTGACTTACGAACAAAGACACCCCTCTTCCTTAAAGAAGTCAGGGTCAGCTGGACAACAAGGATTACCCAATTAAATTATAGGCTATAGTTTTCAGCGCACACTGGGAAGCGAGTTTTGTTAATTTTTAATTTTAACAAAATGCATCCCGTAGTGTTGTGCCAAATGGGGAATTAATAAAATTAATATTTTTGGTTACATAGGCTAAGGATCTACACGGTTCTGCCCCCGCCACCCACTATAAAGGGAAAGGATTCAAGGCAAGCAGACTCCCTCCACCTTTGAGTTTTCCAAGGCTTAGTTCTACTTACATAGCAAGGCACTTTTTAAGGTTCAAGAAAGCCAGCTGCATCTCAGGACACTCTGGAAAGATAGGGCAGGGGTCTGGTCACTCCACTCTCAAAGATGGCCTTCTGCTCTCCACCACAGGACCCAATCAGCTTTGAGGCCTTCCTAGAAATAGACAGCTCCACCGAGAGGCCCTGTCAGCAATCTCCTCTGGTGTCTTTACAGCTGTCAGATGGTAGGTTTCAGCAGCCTTCTCTCTGTCCTCCTGTCTTTCTCCTATTTTCTGCATCCCCGGTTTTTGTGTGTCCCCTGTCCTAGTGCAGTCCCCCTTATATAGCAGAAATGACATCACCAATTTTACAATCTTGGGGAAGTACCCTGCAATAAACCCTGCCACTAGCATTGGACAGTAACTCCTCTCCCTAATCTCAACCCCGCCTCCAAGTCGAGATTGGTTTAGGGGTTTTGGAGCAACATATGGCAATTGCTATTTGTAATCACCCTTTTGTTCTTTTTTCAATTTTTTGGAAAAAAACTAGTTAAGCATCACAACTTCATAATTTTACTAGCAACTACCATACAAAAATATATCTCAATGCCACTGTTACCTCACCTGATATCCCCGAGGCGTCTGGAAGGCTCTGAATATGGAAACTGCATGCGTAGTTGCCCAGTGCTGAATAATGAATCTGCAATTACAGAAGGGAGGATTTGTGATAACTGTCTCTAATGGGTGAATCTCCCACCTCCCTCTGACCGATTCCTTCCCACTGGGTTCTTTTCTCACCTTAGTTATTTGTAGGGTGAGCTATCCGTCCTGCGTTTTCTTGTGCAGGGGCGCTTGACGTTTGTTGGCGAGCTGCCCGAGTTGCTTCACTGGTGCAGTACGCCTTCCTTGGCCCAGGCCTGCTGTGACCCCGAATCTGCTGGTAGGCAGGTAGGTTTGTTAATTGTAAGTCTTTGTTCTGTTTATGGTGGGAATTCTTTAATGTCTTTATCTCCTTCTTTTCAGGTGCGAAGGTCTTGATGCTGGCGTGCCGGATGGAGAGGCACGTTTCTAGGTAAGAGAAAGCGCGAAGCGCAGCGCCTTTATTGTCTTTTAAAGCTAACCTGTGTTTTCTTCTTCTTCTCCTCACAGGCCGCTGTGGTGCTGCGAGTGGATGAGAGCGCGATGAAAAACAGGCCCCCGGAATCCGTTAAGGTAAGTACAGCGCTGTGCGGTTGTTTAATATTGAAAGCGAACCTGAATATGTCTCTTTTCCTTTGCAGATGTTGCTGTGTGCTCCGGATGGAAGCGTGGCGTAGCGCGATGGAATTCAGGTAAGACTGATGGAATTCGATGTTTTGGAAGCGCGCGTTCTAATATTGTTTTTCCCTTTCTCGTTATTGCAGGTCGCAATGTTCGAACAGCAGCTGTGTTAGCGGTTCGCCGGAAGTCCTTAAGCTAGTACTCACAGGTGAGTGATGTTTCTTCTTCTCTCGGTTTCCACAGATTGCAGCCCAGTTGAGATGCTGAGTGCTGGATGGTGTTTTCTCAGGTAAGACAGAATAATCTTGTTCTTGCAGGATTACAGGAAGATGCTGAAGACCAGGAGCTGGACACGGTGAGCGTCACGCTGCTGGTTGCAGAATAACACGAAGCGTGTTCTGCAGTCAGGGTGTGGTTTATATAGCCCAGGTAAAGTAGTACCAGGGAAAGTAGTTCCAGGCCTGCCACACCCAAAACACTAGACCGCATGGCTTGGTTCTTAGAACTAGACTGTGTGGGTGCTTCCATGTTGGATTTAAAGGCCCATGTACATAAATGGGACCTAGTTTGAACAGCCCTTCCTTCCTACATATGAGCCTGGTGCCAAAGGCGCCAGGACTGGCTCCAGGAGCCCTTTTGCAGTGGTTTTAAGGCCCTCAGGGTTCTGGTGGGAGCCTGCTTGTGGCACAACTTGTGCCCCCTCACAGTGGTCATGACAGCACTCCCCCCAAGGCCCCTCTCATGGTATCCTTCCTGTCCGGTCCGGGTTTGGTGGGGTTATCCAGGTGAAACCTCTTAATCAGACGTGGTGCGTGAATATGTTCACTTGGTTCCCAAGTTCTGTCTTGAGGCCCGTACCCTTTCCAGTCCACTAAATAGTATAGCTTAGATCTGGTACGTTTCGAATCCAGGATGTTTTTAACTTCAAATTCAGGCTCTCCATCAACTAGCACAGGTTTTGGTGGTGTTAAGACTCGGGTTCCTGGTTGTACAGGTTTTACAAGTGACACATGGAACACCGGATGAATTTGCATGCTTGGTGGTAAGGCTAACTTGACGGCCACCGGATTTATCACCGATTCGATGGTATAGGGTCCTAGATATCTTGGACGAAAGGTCCGGGTACCTTTTATGGGCACATGTTTTGATGCCAACCAGACTTCGTCTCCAACTTGGTAATCGGGAGCTTTCTTTCGATGCCGGTCCGAGAATTTTTTTGTCTGTCTTTGGCTTGCAGTAAATGTTCATTTGCCCTTTTGAAGGCTTGGGTTATGCTTGTGTGTAGAGTCTTTACCGCTGGCATTTCCAAGGTCGTGGGGGAGTCTAGTTCAGAGGTACGTGGATGTCTTCCGTATATTGTGTAGAACGGGCTTTGTCCCGTGCTGGTGTGTATGGAGTTATTGTATGCGTATTCCGCTATCCATAACAAGTCTTTCCAATTCTCTTCCACTTGATGCAGCATGCAACGTAGATACTGTTCTAATGTCTGGTTTGTTCTTTCTGTTTGTCCATCCGTTTGGGGGTGATGGCTAGTGGATAATCGAACATCGATTTGTGCCATGGTACAACATTTCCTCCAGAAGTTGGATACAAATTGGCTTCCACGATCTGAGATTAGGACTGAGGGGAAACCATGCAGTTTTATAATCTGTTCAAGAAATGCTTTTGCCAGACCGGTAGCGTTAGGAAGTCCTTTGAATGGAATGAAATGTGCCATTTTAGAGAACAGGTCTACAACCACCAGAATGGTATTAAAACCTTGACAGGGAGGTAAGTCCGTAATAAAATCAAGAGAAAGAGTATGCCAGGGAGCCGGTGGAATAGCCAGTGGTTGTAGGAGGCCAGCTGGTTTCTGTTTTTGTGATTTATTCTGTGCACATATCCCACAGGATAGAACAAATCGAGCAACCAATAATTCTGTTTAACCTTGGCTAGAATCTTAGCAATTCTGGGATGGCCTTCGGTCAGGGAATCGTGATAACCAGACATCACAAATTCTTGCAGATCTTTACTTGGTAGATATAGTTGTTCTCTGAAGTAGGGTAATCCATCCAGAACCATGTGATGTTCATTTTGGGAATACCATTTCTGCAAGATGTTGGGGTTCATTAAGGTTCGAATCTTATCTTGAAGTTCACTCAGAGTCAATGTGGTGGTGAGTCCCAGTAGTTTATCACTTGGGATGATGGCAACAGGGTCCAGGGTGCTGTTTGTTTTCTCTTCAACACCCATATGAGACAAGGCATTGGCCTTCCCATTCCGAACTCCCGGTCGGTATGTTATTACGTAATCATATTCTGCAAAGAATAGAGCCCACCACAACTGTCGTGACGATTGGGCTTTTGCTGACTTTTGGTATTGAAGGTTTTGGTGATCTGTGATTACTGTGATGGTATGTCTGGCACCTAATAGATACTGCCACCAGGCTTTGAAGGCTGATTTTATTGCCAACAATTCTTTGTCTGTAATTGCATAGTTAGGTTTTGGTGGTGAGAATTTACGTGACCAAAAGGCCACAGGGTGTAATTGGCCTGTCTCTGGATCTCTTTGAGAGAGAACTGCTCCCATAGTTACGCTGGAAGCATCAGTTTCCACTACATAGGGGAAATAAGGGCGAGGATGTCGTAAATTGGCGCAGAGGTGAATCTTTTCTTGAGTTCTTGAAAGGCCTGTTCCGCCTCTTCAGTCCATTGGAATTTTTTGTTGTTTTTTTCTCAGTAACGATGTGATTGGGTGGACTATCTGTGAGAAATCTGGAATAAATAGTTGATAAAAATTCACAAAGCCGAGCATGCGTTGGGTTCCTTTAAGTGAAGAAGGTGACGGCCAATTAAGGATGGCATCTACTTTCTACAAATCCATCCTGACTCCCTTTGGCGAGAGAACAAAATCGAGGAACTCAACTTCGGTAACATGGAAGGAGCATTTCTCGGGTTTAGCGTACAGTTTGTGCTGGCGAAGTTTTGCAAGGACTGAGCGAACATGTTCCACATGATCTCTTTCAGAGGGGGAATACACCATGATGTCGTCAATATACACCAGGGCACAGACATCGATTATTCCTGTAATACATAATTCATGAAGTATTGGAATGCTGGGAGCGTTGCACAGCCCGAAAAGGCATTACCTAATATTCGTACAGGCCATACTTGGTGCGAAACGCGGTTTTCCATTCATCCCCTTTCTTAACACGTACAAGTTTGTATGCTCCTCTGAGGTCTAGTTTGGTGTAGATTCAGGCATCCTTGACTTGGTCCAACAGTTCCGGGATAAGGGGCAAAGGGTAGCGTTTTTTTACTGTGATTTGATTAAGTACGCGGTAATCGATGCAAGTCCTCAAATCTCCTTCCTTCTTGGGTACGAAGAATAAGGGAAAGGCTGCCGGTGACTTTGACGGGCGGATAAACTCATTAGCCAGGTATTGATCCAGATAGGACTTCAAGTGGAGATTTTCGGTTTCCGTAAGTGCATAAATTTGACAACAAGGAACCTGTGCGCCAGGTATCAGCTCGATCTGACAGTCATAGGTCCTATGTGGCGGTAATGTGTTAGCCTGTTCCTTCCGAAAAACAACTTGATAATCCTGATATTCTTTTGGTAAGGTGTCCATTGGTTCCGCGATCCCCGATGCTATTCCTTGAACAGATTTCAGTTTTGGCTGTGGTGTAGATTTCGGGTAGCAAGCGTGGGCGCATTTGTCAGAAAAGGTCAGTCTCTTTGCATGCCAGTCTATGTGGCGATTGTGACTTACTAACCATGGCATCCCTAAGATCAACCGGAACTGAGGAGCTTTGATGAGGTCAAATGTGATTGCTTCTTGATGTCCATCCAGACAGAGAAGGGTTAATTCTGTTGTGCATTGGGTTACTGGTCCCGAAGAAATTTCTGTACCGTCAACAGTAGTTACCTTTTCAGTTGTTGGTTTTGTGCATAAGGGAAGTCCCATTTCTGTTGCCAGATCTCGATCTATGTAATTACCACCAGCTCCGCTGTCTATATATGCCTCTATGGCATGCATCCGTGACGGTCAATGGTGTTTGATCAAGGTTACTGGTAGGGTGAAATGTGAGGTCTGTGACTCATCCTTCTCGCTCGACAAGCGGACCTCTACGCTTGCCAGGCCTGGTAGTTTTCCGATTCCTTTCACTCATCTTCTTTCTCTGTAGCGCCTACCACCTTCCTTGGAGGTTTCACTGGGCATTCTTTGAGGTAGTGACCCGATTTACCACAGTATAGGCATAACTGTAGCTTTCTCCTCTTGTCTCTTTCAACCTTGGTTAAAGGGGGTCATACTCCTCCAATATGCATGGGTTCTGTGGTATTTTCTGATGGAAGTTGAACATTATCTTTTGAACATCCGTACATGGCTCAATTTTTGAGTCTACTTCGTCTGTTCTTCGATCCTGTAATCTGTGGTCCAACTGAACTACCAGGTTGATAAACTCTGCACAGTCTTTAGGTGGGTCTAACACTTGAGCAAGGACATCCTTCAGGTCTCCTCATAGGCCCCGATGAAACAACATGGTTCTTTTATCTTCTGGCCACCCCGCTTCTACAACCAGTCTATTAAACGTGGCAATATAATTCAGCAAATATGGATTCCCTTGGCGGAGGGACAGGAGTTCATTATCAAGAGCTTGTCTATGAAAGTGTCGAGCAAATAACTTTTCCATCTCCTGTTGAAAACCCCTGAAGTTCTGAAGTAATGGGTCATCCCGGCTCACTAAAGGTACCGACCAGTCTGCGGCACTTCCATTCAAATATGATAACACGAAGGCAACCCTCGCCTGGTCATTTGGGAAAGCCCCAGGCCTACAATGAAAATGGAGGCGGCACTGGTTCATGAATGTTGCGTACCTTCTGGGGTCTCCATTAAAAAATTCTGGTGGTGCCAGGGGTACTGCTCCCGGCAACTTTATCTGTACTGGATTTACTGATGATGGTGTAGCAACGGATGGGGCGAATCCGGGCAATGGAGACTGCCCCGCCTGTGTTTGTAGTAGGTGTTTACTTAGTTCATCAGTACAGTCTTTTGTGACTATTAACTCTCTTCTTAAGGCATTGCTTTCCTGCCGGGCTGCGTGCACCTCGGCGCATAATTGTCAAGACTTGATGGTCGTGTAGCCGATGGAACCTCTGTCCCCAAGTACCACTCGGGCAGACAGGAAAATAACTGCGCCGAGCGATCTTTGAGGCCACAGGTGGTGATCTTCGTCAGTCGCAACAAGGAATGCCTGTAGATGCCGGAAGGTGCCCCTGATGACCGCTGTAAGGAAAACACGTGATTAGGTCAAAACAAGGAACCCCAGATTTGCAGGTGACTATACACTAAGTCTGGAATAAGGCTTACCCTTAGAAGTTGGTCAGGACTTAATAAAGGAAATGTGTCAGAAGCAGCCAGCAAGGATGACGAGATGGATGAAATCACCACCTGACGTGGAAGCCAGGAAACGTAAATCAATCAGAGTGGTCCAAGAACATAGTTCATGACAAAGGATAATCCGATAGCAGTCCAGGGACAGAAAATATGGTCAAACCCAGTAGAGGCAAAGTTCCAAAACAACTGTACCGAGAGGGAAAAAGCCAAATCCGAGTCCAAAATTCAATCCGAGGTCAATAGTAGCACACTTAGTCCAAAATCCGTAGCACGCCCAACAGGATCAGCTGTGAAGCGTCGAAGGCAGTCAGCGCGTCCCTTTTAAACGCTGACTGATGATCACATGACTCCGTCAACCGTCACGTGATCGAGCGTGTTGAGGAGGAGCTCTCAGTTGCCGGCAACGGAGACGTTGTAGAATGCCCGTGGCACGTCTCCATGGCAACTGCCACCGATTGAATGGAAACCAGTGTTGAGATGGCAAAACTCTGCGTCGTTGACCTTGTCCCAATCCTTGCTGGCAAGTCTTCAGGGGAGAGTGTGTTTTGTGTGGTTTGTTCAAAATACGTCGGGGCGTGACAGAGCCCCCCCTCAAAGGCCCACGACCCCGTGGGCTGGAAGGGTTTTCCCGATGGAACCTAGACACCAATAACGGGGCATGGACATCAGAGGACGGGACCCAGGACCTCTCCTCAGGACCATAACCCAACCAGTCCACCAAGTACTGTAACTTTCCCCTAACTATCCGGGATCCCAGAATAGAGCTCACTTCATAATCCTCCTGAGAAACCACAGGGACAGTGCCAGGGCCAGAAGAAATGCGTGTATCATCAGTACAAGGTTTAAGGAGAGATGTGTGAAAAACAGGGTGTAGCTTCCAAGAAGTGGGGACGGTTAGTCTATAGACCACCGGGTTCAGAACTTTAGAAACTTTATACGGGCCGACAAAACGGGGCAGCAGTTTACGACAACCCGGTATGTGGAGATGCCGTGTAGACAACCAAACCCGGTCGCCTGGTTTATATGACGGGGCCTCTTTTCTTTTTTTGTTAGCGGCAGAACTCATAGACGCCTGAGCCTCCTGGAGATGGACAAGGGTTTGTGCATGAACGGATGCGAGATCTCTGACACAATCATTTGCCGCAGGGGTACTGATACTCGATACAGGGACATTGACAGGATTCAAGTCAGGAAAGGGCAAAGTACGAGGATGTTGGCCATAGAGTGAAAAAAATGGAGAAAACCCAGTGGCCGAATGCAGGGCGTTGTTATAAGCAAATTCCGCAAAATGAAGAGAATCTAACCAGGTGTTCTGGAATTGCAAAGTTAAGCACCTCAAATACTGCTCCAGGACCTGGTTAACTCTCTCAGTTTGCCCGTCGCTTTCTGGATGATAAGCCGATGAAAAACTAGCATCTATAGCTAGCAGTTTGGTAAGGGCCAACCAGAAGCGTGAGGTGAATTGGGATCCCCTGTCTGATACAATGACATTCGGTAACCCGAATAGACAAAAAACTGATTAAAAAAACATACGAGCTAATGAGGGAGCAGTAGGAATGCCTTTACATGGTAGAAAACAGGCCATTTTTGTATATGAGTCTACAACCACCCAAATTGTGTCGTAGCCTTGTATTCGTGGTAAATCAGTTATCAAGTCCATGGATACTGTATGCCATGGTTTCGGGGGTATGGGTAATGGATGTAACAACCCTAATGGACGACCCTTCCGGGTCTTGCATTGTGCACATATAGAACAGGTGTTAACGTACGTCTCCACATCTCGTCGCATCGATGGCCACCAACACCAGCGTTTCAACAAGTCTAGAGTACGTCGCTGACCTGGATGACCATTGATTGGAGCATTGTGTGACCATTCTAAGGCTTGGTTACGAGATCTGCTTCTACTATATACGGAAGCTCTGGGTCTGGGTGCTGCAGAACTGGGGCCGTGGTGAACGAGGTTTTCAGGGAGTCAAAAGCTGTTTGATGTGCATCAGTCCAGAGAAATGGTACTGACGGACTGGTCAGTGCAGTTAATGGTGCGACCATGGAGGAAAAATTCGCAATGAATCTTCGATAAAAATTTGCGAACCCTAGGAAGGATTGCAGTTGTTTCAGATTAACAGGTACTGGCCAATTTGTGATAGCCTGAACTTTGGATTGATTCATTGTTAGTCCCCCCGGTGAAATATGGAAACCCAGAAATTCGACTTCAGCTGTATGAAACAGACATTTCTCAGGTTTAGCGTAAAGTGAATTCCTCTTAAGTCTTGTGAGTACTTCTCTAACATGAATTACATGTTCAGCTAACGTTTGAGAGAATATCAATATGTCGTCCAAATATGCTACGACATAAACATCCAGAATATCACTGAATATGTCATTTACCAGTCGTTGGAAAATGGCAGGGGCATTACAAAGGCCAAAAGGCATCACTAGGTATTCATATAATCCTTGGCGAGAGCAAAATGCGGTCTTCCACTCATCTCCTGGTCGCATACGAACCAAATTATATGCTCCCCGGAGGTCCAATTTAGTATAGATGGAGGCATTGGTTAACTTGTCTAACAGGGTAGAGATGAGTGGAATAGGATAACGGTTCTTAATGGTAATTGCATTCAGGCGTCTATAGTCTACACAGGGACGGAGATCGCCTTCTTTTTTAGGAACAAAGAAAATGGGACTGGCAACGGGTGATGAGGAAGGCCTGATATGTCCTAACTGTAGTGCATGATGTATATATTCTTTAAGGGACGTTTCTTCAGATGGTGATAATGAATATATGCGCGTCCCTTGGGAAGCGATGCCCCATCGATTAGTTCAATAGAACAATCATACGGTCTGTGAGGAGGCAGTATCTCAGCTGATGTTTTATCAAATACCGAATGAAAATCATGATATTCTGGGGGTACCCCTGACAATGTGGCACCCACTGTATGAGCTGTTTCAAATGTACCGTTCTCCTCATCAGGGGCTAAATGTAGGGCCCCAAGTGCTCTCGCAGGATTGTTTGCTTCACCTTCCGATAGACAAAAATGTTGACAAGTGTCCGATTCAAAAGAAACCTGTCCTGTACCCCAGTCTATGAGGGGATTATGTTTTTTCAACCAGGGAAGGCCTAGGATTATTCCAAACTGTGGTGTGGATATCAAATCAAAATACAATTGTTCTTTATGGTTTCCCTGAATTATCACGTCCATCTGGGCAGTTTGTTGTTTAATTGGACCAGAAGTGAGAGAGGAACCGTCCACTGTTTGGACTGGTTCGGGATGTGCCTTGGTCACTAAAGGAAGGTTCAATGTTTTGGCCAAAGGTATATCAATAAAACAACCAGTGGCCCCTGAATCAATAACAATATGTACTGTGTGTGAACACTCCCTATCAGGATGAAGAACTGCCTGAACGACCACTGGTCTTATTGGGCCAAAAGTAGGAACTCTGGGGTTATGAATCAAGCTCGTCTTGTCCCCCATACTCAAGGACGAGCTTTCTGAAAACCCGAGGACTTGTTTTTTGGGCGTCTCGGGCATTCTTTGACGAAATGACCACTGAGTCCACAGTAGAAGCATGCATTGTCGGTTCTCCGACGCTCCCTTTCGGTCTGAGTGATGGGACTTCGTAGACCACCTATTTGCATGGGTTCACTTGTACCATCCGGTGGAGAGGGTAAGGATTTGCCTGAGAAGCCAGATTCCGCCCGACGTTCAGTCTTTCGAGCGTCTACTTGAAGAACTAAATCTACTAGTTCAGGATATGCATCAGGAAGGGAAGGTATTACAGAAAGGGCGTCCTTCATAGTGTTACACAAACCTTTGTAAAATACCACAGCTTTCTTATTTTCGGGCCATGAAGTCTCAGCTGATAATTGGTTAAAACGTGTGATGTATTCTATTAAGGTTTGTCTGCCCTGAGATAAATCAAAGAGCTCCAGATCCCGAGACTGGGCTTTGTACCTGGTGTCAAAAACTTTGGCCAATTCACTTACCAAAAGATCAAAATCATAAAGGGCTGGATGGTTGTTCTCAAGAAAAGGATTAGCCCAGGTAGCTGCAACCCCGGTCAAATGGGATAACAAAAAAGCTGCCTTTGTAGTGGAATCATGGAACACTAGTGGTCGGCAAAGAAAATGAAGTTTACACTGATTAATGAAAGTGCGATATTTTCTAGGATCACCCTGAAATTTCTCGGGAGGTGCCAATGGAAACTGTGTAGGTAACACCACAGGAGTAGGTGGGGTAGGAGGTATAGTGGGAACTGGTGGGGGTGTTGCCTGATCCCCAAATTCAGCATCTGCCGGTAGAGGGTTGCGGGTACTTTGAATATTGTCTAGACGATGATGTATCGCGGTAGTAGCAGCCGCTACTTCGGTTCTAAGGGATGCAACAGCTTGCATTAGAGCAGCCACAGGGTCCCCGGCAGTAGGTTCCATCGTCTGAACGACCAGAAAAAATGGCTTCACAGTCTGTCAAGACTTGATGGTCGTGTAGCCGATGGAACCTCTGTCCCCAAGTACCACTCGGGCAGACAGGAAAATAACTGCGCCGAGCAATCTTTGAGGCCACAGGTGGTGATCTTCGTCAGTCGCAACAAGGAATGCCTGTAGATGCCGGAAGGTGCCCCTGATGACCGCTGTAAGGAAAACACGTGATTAGGTCAAAACAAGGAACCCCAGATTTGCAGGTGACTATACACTAAGTCTGGAATAAGGCTTACCCTTAGAAGTTGGTCAGGACTTAATAAAGGAAATGCGTCAGAAGCAGCCAGCAAGGATGACGAGATGGATGAAATCACCACCTGACGTGGAAGCCAGGAAACTTAGATCAATCAGAGTGGTCCAAGAACATAGTTCATGACAAAGGATAATCCGATAGCAGTCCAGGGACAGAAAATATGGTCAAACCCAGTAGAGGCAAAGTTCCAAAACAACTGTACCGAGAGGGAAAAAGCCAAATCCGAGTCCAAAATTCAATCCGAGGTCAATAGTAGCACACTTAGTCCGAAATCCGTAGCACGCCCAACAGGATCAGCTGTGAAGCGTCGAAGGCAGTCAGCGCGTCCCTTTTAAACGCTGACTGATGATCACATGACTCCGTCAACCGTCACGTGATCGAGCGTGTTGAGGAGGAGCTCTCAGTTGCCGGCAACGGAGACGTTGTAGAATGCCCGTGGCACGTCTCCATGGCAACTGCCACCGATTGAATGGAAACCAGTGTTGAGATGGCAAAACTCTGCGTCGTTGACCTTGTCCCAATCCTTGCTGGCAAGTCTTCAGGGGAGAGTGTGTTTTGTGTGGTTTGTTCAAAATACGTCGGGGCGTGACAATAATTGTCCCAAAAGCTGGGCTAACTGATCAGTTTCAGATGTCTCCATGATGCCCAGGTGGATAAGGTTTAAAGGCTTCGAGTTCTGTTACGCTCACCTCTGATATCCCCGGGGGCGTCTGGAAGGCTCTGAGATCTGGAACCCTGGATGCGTAGTTGCCCAGTGCTGAATAATGAATCTGCAATTACAGAAGGGAGGATTTGTGATAACTGTCTCTAATGGGTGAATCTCCCACCTCCCTCTGACCGATTCCCTTCCCACTGGGTTCTTTTCTCACCTTAGTTATTTGTAGGGTGAGCTATCCGTCCTGCGTTTCTTATGCAGGGGCGCTTGACGTTTGTTGGCGAGCTGCCGAGTTGCTTCACTGGTGCAGTGCGCCTTCCTTGGGCCCAGGCCTGCTGTGACCCTGAATCTGCTGGTAGGCAGGTAGGTTTGTTAATTGTGAGTCTTTGTTCCGTTTATGGTGGGAATTCGTTAATGTCCTTATCACCTTCTTTTCAGGTGCGAAGGTGTCGATGCTGGCGTGCCGGATGGAGAGGCACGTTTCTAGGTAATAGAAAGCGTGAAGCGCCAGACCTTTGTCTTTTAAAGCTAACCTGTGTTTTCTTCTTCTTCTCCTCACAGGTCGCTGTGGTGCTGCGAGTGGATGAGAGTGCGATGAAATACAGGCCCCCGGAATCCGTTAAGGTAAGTACAGTGCTGTGCGGTTGTTTAATATTGAAAGCTAACCTGAATATGTCTCTTTTCCTTTGCAGATCTTGCTGTGGTGCTCCAGATGGAAGCGTGGCATAGCGCGATGGAGTACAGGTAAGACTGATGGAATTCGATGTTTTGGAAGTGCGCGTTCTAATATTGTTTTTCCCTTTCTCGTTATTGCAGGTCGCAATGTTCGAACAGCAGCTGTGGTAGTGGTTCGCCGGAAGTCCTAGTACCCACAGGTGAGTGGTGTTTCTTCTTCTCCTGGTTTCCACAGATTGCAGCCCAGTTGAGATGCTGAGTGCTGGATGGTGTTTTCTCGGGTAAGACAGGATAATCTTGTTCTTGTTCTTGCAGGATTACAGGAAGATGCTGAAGACCAGGAGCTGGACACGGTGAGCGTCACGCTGCTGGTTGCAGAATAACACGAAGCATGTTCTGCAGTCAGGGTGTGGTTTATATAGCCCTGGTAAAGTAGTACCAGGGAAAGTAGTTCCTAGCCTGCCACACCCAAAACACTAGACCGTATGGCTTGGTTCTTAGAACTAGACTGTGTGGCTGCTTCCATGTTGGATTTGAAGGCCCATGTACATAAATGGGACCTCGTTTGAACAGACCTTCCTTCCAACATATGAGCCTGGTACCAAAGGCGTCAGGACTGGCTCCAGGAGCCCTTTTGCAGTGGTTTTAATGCCCTCAGGGTTCTGGTGGGAGGCTGCTTGTGGCACAACTTGTGCCCCTCACAGTGGTCATGACATGACCATGGAGAATTAGATAAGCCAACCACCAAATCTGTACGATGTTGCATGGCCATGTGGCACATTTCTGCTGTTTCCATAAAAAGTACAACAGTTATGAATTTGTAAGTTATTAAGCATATCCCTAATTTAATTTTCCACCCACTCACCAACTCTCATATTTGGAACATGTTCAGATTAAACAGAGACCTAGTCTAACTGGCCATTACATTTCCCAGAGTCACAGGTAAATGCCTTTTATGTCCGCATAATCGCCCAGAAATGACATAAACAATTGCATAAAAATAAAATCAATCCACAGCATGGTTGCTGCGACAAATGCCTAAATGATAATAGACTTTTAAATGAATCATGAGTGTTCATGCACAGCAAATGGGAGGTCTGCTTCATCCAGCACAGCCATCTGTCTCCCTGGGCCAGCCTGCGACCAGAGATTTATTTATGAGTCTCTTTTCACACCCTCCAGCCACAGATGGCTTTCCCTTGAAGCCCCTGCTTCCAGTGCCAGCAGGTCTGGAGGACAATGGGCTTTCAACACCATCAGCACACAATTATATTGCGGGGGGACATTAGATGGGAGACGTGACATCCAGGATTGAAGTGGGAGTTTTTCTTGTGATGTTTTGCCCTTAGACTGAAACAGGTTTTCCCTGAAAACTAAGTGTCTTTTCAAATGTCACTGGAGTTTTGTCAACCCAGGCATCATGTTTTGATTTCCTAGCATTTTACTGTGACCAGTGATATTTATTTTCAACTTTGGCTTTTTAAAGCCGTTTTTATTTGCACACACATGTGCAGACCGTTTTTGCTTTAAATGTTTAAAAATCCTGTTTTCCATGTCACATGGCTCTTTAACTTTACGTGAAAACAAAAGCAAAAGCCAGGCTGTTTTTGTTTGAGTGTTTAAATGCCTAAATGCAGAAGAAACTGTGTGGCAAACACACAGTTATCCAGTCGCTCTCACTGTGTTCCCTCTGATAGGGGTTACCAATATGTCGGATTAATTCAAACAAAATTAGGTATCTTCTTAGATATGCTCATGTTCAAAGTTCCACACAGTTTTTTCTGCATTTCTGTTTCTGGATCCAAGTGTTGTGGGATCTTTTAACCACTCTGCTCCTCGTAATCTAACCAACGGACTTACAGCAATCATTTGAAAGATTCTAGGAAGAACATTAGAGACAGTAAGAAGAGTATAGAGCAGTGCCCACCTTTCGCCTACAGTGTTTAAATGCCTGCCATTCATGTGAAAGGGACTTCTGTTTTGGGCCTTTAAATGCACCCCACAGTGTCCATTTGGGCCAGCAGGAAGTTGACAGTTAAAAACCCTGTCAATAAGGCACAGGGCATTCCACACAGGTGGCCCAGGAGAGGCAGTGCACCACAGATGTTCCTCTTTACTGAGCCCACGTTAGGCTTGAAGGCAGGTCACAAGATCACAGCTTCAGGCTGGTCCTTCACTGTGTTCACTTTGAGTGTGCCACTCCTCACGCAGGAACACAGCTTCCAAACAAATTGCATCATGGGGCGATGGGCCACTTACACTGTGCGGAGAGCTGGTTGTCAGTGTCCACACTTGGAGACGCTGGCAGCTGTTCTCCCTTGTCCTCGGGCTGCCAGACAGGGTGAGGGTGTTCGAGCTCTTTTCAAAGCACTTCTGAGCACCCCGGCCACACAAGCACTTTCCTACAGGAAAGCCGTGCCCAGGTGTGGACAAGTCTGGCAGCGCAGGGACCAGTGGTGGCTGGTCGGGGCCCCACTGCTTGCTCTGTTCCCTGTCAGGAGCACTTTGAGCGTTGTGCCTCTGCGGTGCCTGCCGCACTCCCTCACTCCCAGCAGGTGGGAGGTATTCTAACTAATGCAGCAGATGGTGAGACTTCTTTCCGCTTTCTTCTCCCCATGAGGGATGTCCTCATCTTATGTGGTGGGCCACCGCTCTTACTCCCTCAGCTGATGCACTTTGCTGTGCCACTCTCCACCTCTTCTACCCCAGGCAGCAACAATCGTTGCGGGGCGGGGACATGCCACAGGCATCCCACGCTGCAGTGATAGGACAGTATTCTTGCGGACCAGCCCTGTCCAGGAACCCCCGGGGGGAGCAGTATCCAGCAGCCGTCTGCGCCGTGCCATGGGCAAGCCCCCTTCCCCCCAGGTGGGCGAAATTTGTTGGTCGCATACCGGGGAGGCAGGCAGATCTGTTACATGTTGGGGACTGCGAGGAGACTGCGCCCCTCGTAGTGGCCACCATCTCTGCCTGGAACGGCTCGCCCTTTCGGGAGCATGGTCCTGCTGGGCGTCGGGGGGGGGCTGACGTCCTGGAGGGCTAACCGGTCCGCGTGCCTCGCTTGCCCAGCTTCATCAACACTGGTTGTAAGCTTTGCCACACCGGCAGCATGGCAGGGACAGGCTGTGTCCCTTCTTGCCGCTCTAGCTCCTACAGGAGTGAGCTGGGCCAGGGCTGGGGAGACCAGCACCCTGGCAGGGGAGCGAGCTTTGCCATGAGGCAGGCATGGCAGGGACAGGCTGTGTCCCTACTTGACACTCTAGCTCCTTCAGGAGTGACCTTGGCCAGGGACGGGCCATCCTGGCAGGGAAGCCAGCTTTGCCATGTGGCAGGCATGGCAGGGCAGGCTGTGTGCCTTCTTGCCACTCTAGTACCTTCAGGAGTGAGCTTGGCAAGGGCCGGGAAGACCTGCATCCTGGCAGAGGGAGTGAGCTTTGCTATGTGTGAGGCATGGCAGGGACAGGCTGTGTCCCTCCTTGCCGCTCTAGCTCCTTCAGGAGTGACCAGGGCCGGGGAGACCAGCATCCTGGCAGGGGAGCGAGCTTTGCCACACCGGCAGCGTGGCAGGCACAGGCTGTGCCCCTTCTTGACGCTCGAGCTCCTTCAGGAGTGAGCTTGGCCAGGGCCTGAGAGACCAGCACCCTGGCAGTGGAGCGACCTTTGCCATGTGGCAGGCATGGCAGGGACAGGCTGTGTCCCTTCTTGCCGCTCTAGCTCCTTCAGGAGTGAGGTTGGCCAGGGCCGGGGAGACCAGCATCCTGGCAGGGGAGCGAGCTTTGCCATGTGGCAGGCATGGCAGGGACAGGCTGTGTCCCTTCTTGCCGCTCTAGCTCCTTCAGGAGTGAACTTGGCCAGGGCCGGGGAGACCAGCATCCTGGCAGGGGAGCGAGCTTTGCCATGTGGCAGGCATGGCAGGGACAGGCTGTGTCCCTTCTTGCCGCTCAAGCTCTTTCAGGAGTGAGCTTGGCCAGGGCCGGGGAGACCAGCATCCTGGCAGGGGAGTGCGCTTTGCCATGAGGCAGGCATGGCAGGGACAGGCTGTGTCCCTTTGTGCGGCTCTAGCTCCTTCAGGAGTGAGCTTGGCCAGGGCCGCGGAGACGAGCATCCTGGCAGGGGAGCGAGCTTTGCCATGTGGGAGGCATGGCAGGGACAGGCTGTGTCCCTTCTTGCAGCTCTAGCTCCTTCAGGAGTGAGCTTGGCCAGGGCCGGGGAGACCAGCATCCTGGCAGGGGAGGGAGCTTTGCCATGTGGGAGGCATGGCGGGGACAGGCTGTGTCCCTTCTTGCCGCTCCAGCTCCTTCAGGAGTGAGCTTGGCCAGGGCCAGGAAGACCAGCATCCTGGCAGGGGAGTGAGCTTTGCCATGTGGCAGGCATGGCAGGGACAGGCTAGGTCATTCTTGCCACTCTAGCTCCTCCAGGAGTGAGCTTGGCTAGGGCCGGGGAGACCAGTATCCTGGCAGGGGAGCGAGCTTTGCCATGTGGCAGGGGCAGGCTGTGCCCCTTCTTGCTGCTCTAGCTCCTTCAGGAGTGAGCTTGGCCAGGGCCGGGGAGACCAGCATCATGGCAGGGGAGCGAGCTTTGCCATGTGGCAGGCATGGCAGTGACAGGTTGTGTCCATTTTTGCAACTCGAGCTCCTTCAGGAGTGAGCTTGGCCAGGGCCGGGGAGACCAGCATCCTGGCAGAGGGAGCGAGCTTTGCTATGTGGGAGGCATGGCAGGGACAGGCTGTGTCCCTCCTTGCCACTCTAGCTCCTTCAGGAGTGAGCTTGGCCAGGGCCGGGGAGACCAGCATCATGGCAGGGGAGCGAGCTTTGCCATGTGGCAGGCATGGCAGGGACAGGTTGTGTCAATTTTTGCAACTCGAGCTCCTTCAGGAGTGAGCTTGGCCAGGGCCGGGGAGACCAGCATCATGGCAGGGGAGCGAGCTTTGCCATGTGGCAGGCATGGCAGGGATAGGTTGTGTCCATTTTTGCAACTCGAGCTCCTTCAGGAGTGATCTTGGCCAGGGCTGGGGAGACCAGCATCCTGGCAGGGGAGCGAGCTTTGCCATGTGGCAGGGGCAGGCTGTGTCCCTTCTTGCCGCTCTAGCTCCTTCAGGAGTGAGCTTGGCCAGGGCCGGGGAGACCAGCATCATGGCAGGGGAGCGAGCTTTGCCATGTGGCAGGCATGGCAGGGACAGGTTGTGTCCATTTTTGCAACTCGAGCTCCTTCAGGAGTGAGCTTGGCCAGGGCCGGGGAGACCAGCATCATGGCAGGGGAGCGAGCTTTGCCATGTGGCAGGCATGGCAGGGACAGGTTGTGTCCATTTTTGCAACTCGAGCTCCTTCAGGAGTGAGCTTGGCCAGGGCCGGGGAGACCAGCATCCTGGCAGGGGAGCGAGCTTTGCCACACCGGCAGCGTGGCAGGGACAGACTGTGCCCCTTCTTGACGCTCGAGCTCCTTCAGGAGTGAGCTTGGCCAGGGCCTGAGAGACCAGCACCCTGGCAGGGGAGCGACCTTTGCCATGTGGCAGGCATGGCAGGGACAGGCTGTGTCCCTTCTTGCTGCTCGAGCTCCTTCAGGAGTGAGGTTGGTCAGGGCCGGGGAGACCAGCATCCTGGCAGGGGAGCGAGCTTTGCCATGTGGCAGGCATGGCAGGGACAGCCTGTGTCCCTACTTGCCACTCTAGCTCCTTCAGGAGTGATCTTGGCCAGGGCTGGGGAGACCAGCATCCTGGCAGGGGAGCGAGCTTTGCCATGTGGCAGGCATGGCAGGGCAGGCTGTGTGACTTATTGCCACTCTAGCTCCTTCAGGAGTGAGCTTGGCCAGGGCCAGGGAGACAAGCATCCTGGCAGAGGGAGCGAGCTTTGCTATGTGGGAGGCATGGCAGGGACAGGCTGTGTCCCTCCTTGCCACTCTAGCTCCTTCAGGAGTGACCTTGGCCAGGGCCGGGGAGACCAGCATCCTGGCAGGGGAGCGAGCTTTGCCATGTGGGAGGCATGGCAGGGACAGGCTGTGTCCCTTCTTGCCGCTCTAGCTCCTTCAGGAGTGAGCTTGGCCAGGGCCGGTGAGACCAGCATCCTGGCAGGGGAGTGATCTTTGCCACGCCGGCAGCGTGGCAGGGACAGGCTGTGTCCCTTCTTGCTGCTCTAGCTCCTTCAGGAGTGAGCTGGGCCAGGGCCGGGAAGACCAGCATCCTAGCAGGTGAGCGAGCTTTGCCATGTGGCAGGCATGGCAGGGCAGGCTGTGTCCCTTCTTGCCGCTCTAGCTCCTTCAGGAGTGAGCTTGGCCAGGGCCGGGGAGACCAGCATCCTGGCAGGGGAGCGAGCTTTGCCATATGGGAGGCATGGCAGGGACAGGCTGCGTCATTCTTTGCAGCTCTAGCTCCTTCAGGAGTGAGCTTGGCCAGGGCCGGGAGACCAGCATCCTAGCAGGTGAGTGAGCTTTCCCACACCGGCAGCGTGGCAGGGACAGGCTGTGTCCCTTCTTGCCGCTCTAGCTTCTTCGGGATTGATCTTGGCCAGGGCCAGGGAGACCAGCATCCTGGCAGGGGAGCGAGCTTTGCCATGTGGGAGGCATGGCAGGGACAGGCTGTGTCCCTTCTTGCCGCTCTAGCTCCTTCAGGAGTGAGCTTGGCCAGGGCCGGTGAGACCAGCATCCTGGCAGGGGAGTGATCTTTGCCACGCCGGCAGCGTGGCAGGGACAGGCTGTGTCCCTTCTTGCTGCTCTAGCTCCTTCAGGAGTGAGCTGGGCCAGGGCCGGGAAGACCAGCATCCTAGCAGGTGAGTGAGCTTTCCCAAACCGGCAGCGTGGCAGGGACAGGCTGTGTCCCTTCTTGCCGCTCTAGCTTCTTCGGGATTGATCTTGGCCAGGGCCAGGGAGACCAGCATCCTGGCAGGGGAGCGAGCTTTGCCATATGGGAAGCATGGCAGGGACAGGCTGCGTCATTCTTTGCAGCTCTAGCTCCTTCAGGAGTGAGCTTGGCCAGGGCCGGGAGACCAGCACCCTGGCAGGGGAGCGAGCTTTGCCATGTGGGAGGCATGGCAGGGACAGGCTGTGTCCCTTCTTGCCGCTCTAGCTCCTTCAGGAGTGAGCTTGGCCAGGGCCGGTGAGACCAGCATCCTGGCAGGGGAGTGAGCTTTGCCACGCCGGCAGCGTGGCAGGGACAGGCTGTGTCCCTTCTTGCCGCTCTAGCTCCTTCAGGAGTGAGCTTGGCCAGGGCCGGGGAGATCAGCGACCTGGCAGTGGAGCGAGCTTTGCAACTCCGGCAGCATGGCAGGGATTGGCTGTGTCCCTGCTTGCCGCTCTAGATCCTTCAGGAGTGAGCTGGGCCAGGGCGGGAGACCAGCATCCTGGCAGGGGAGCGAGCTTTTCCATGTGGCAGGCATGGCAGGAACAGGCTGTGTCCCTTCTTGCCACTCTAGCTTCTTCAGGAGTGAGCTTGGCCAGGGCCAGGGAGACCAGCATCCTGGCAGGGGAGCGAGCTTTTCCATGTGGCAGGCATGGCAGGGACAGGCTGTGTCCCTTCTTGCCGCTCTAGCTCCTTCAGGACTGAGCTTGGCCAGGGCCGGGGAGACCAGCAGCCTGGCAATGGAGCGAGCTTTGCCATTTGGGAGGCATGGCATGGACAAGCTGTGTCCCTTCTTGCCGCTCTAGCTCCTTCAGGAGTGAACTTGGCCAGGGCCGGGGAGACCAGCATCCTGGCAGGGGAGTGCGCTTTGCCATGAGGCAGGCATGGCAGGGACAGGCTGTGTCCCTTTGTGCGGCTCTAGCTCCTTCAGGAGTGAGCTTGGCCAGGGCCGCGGAGACAAGCATCCTGGCAGGGGAGCGAGCTTTGCCATGTGGGAGGCATGGCAGGGACAGGCTGTGTCCCTTCTTGCAGCTCTAGCTCCTTCAGGAGTGAGCTTGGCCAGGGCCGGGGAGACCAGCATCCTGGCAGGGGAGGGAGCTTTGCCATGTGGGAGGCATGGCGGGGACAGGCTGTGTCCCTTCTTGCCGCTCGAGCTCCTTCAGGAGTGAGCTTGGCCAGGGCCACGGAGACGAGCATCCTGGCAGGGGAGCGAGCTTTGCCATGTGGGAGGCATGGCAGGGACAGGCTGTGTCCCTTCTTGCAGCTCTAGCTCCTTCAGGAGTGAGCTTGGCCAGGGCCAGGAAGACCAGCATCCTGGCAGGGGAGTGAGCTTTGCTATGTGGCAGGCATGGCAGGGACAGGCTATGTCATTCTTGCCACTCTAGCTCCTCCAGGAGTGAGCTTGGCTAGGGCCGGGGAGACCAGTATCCTGGCAGGGGAGCGAGCTTTGCCATGTGGCAGGGGCAGGCTGTGTCCCTTCTTGCCGCTCTAGCTCCTTCAGGAGTGAGCTTGACCAGGGCCGGGGAGACCAGCATCATGGCAGAGGAGCGAGCTTTGCCATGTGGCAGGCATGGCAGGGACAGGTTGTGTCCATTTTTGCAACTCGAGCTCCTTCAGGAGTGAGCTTGGCCAGGGCCGGGGAGACCAGCATCCTGGCAGGGGAGCGAGCTTTGCCATGTGGCAGGCATGGCAGTGACAGGCTGTGCCCCTTCTTGCTGCTCTAGCTCCTTCAGGAGTGAGCTTGGCCAGGGCCGGGAGACCAGCATCCTGGCAGTGGAGCGAGCTTTGCCATGTGGCAGGCATGGCAGGGACAGGCTGTGTCCCTTCTTGTCGCTCAAGCTCCTTCAGGAGTGAGCTTGGCCAGGGCCGGGGAGACCAGCATCCTGGCAGATGGAGCGAGCTTTGCTATGTGGGAGGCATGGCAGGGACAGGCTGTGTCCCTTCTTGCCAGTCTAGCTCCTTCAGGAGTGACCTTGGCCAGGGCCGGGGAGACCAGCATCCTGGCAGGTGAGTGAGCTTTGCCACACCGGCAGCGTGGCAGGGACAGGCTGTGTCCCTTCTTGCAGCTCTAGCTTCTTCAGGAGTGTCCTTGGCCAGGGCCGGGGAGACCAGCATCCTGGCAGGGGAGCGAGCCTTGCCAAATGGGAGGCATGGCAGGGACAGGCTGTGTCCCTTCTTGCCTCTCTAGCTCCTTCAGGAGTGAGCTTGGCCAGGGCCGGTGACACCGGCATCCTGGCAGGGGAGTGAGCTTTGCCACGCCGGCAGCGTGGCAGGGATAGGCTCTGTCCCTTCTTGCCGGTCTAGCTCCTTCAGGAATGAGCTGGGCCAGGGCGGGAGACCAGCATCCTGGCAGGGGAGCGAGCTTTGCCATGTGGCAGGCATGGTAGGGACAGTCTGTGTCCTTCCCGCTGCTCTAGCACCTTCAGGAGTGAGCTAGGCCAGGGCCGGGGAGACCAGCATCCTGGCAGATGAGCGACCTTTACCATGTGGCAAGCATGGCAGGGACAGGGTGTGTCCCTTCTTGCCGCTCGAGCTCCTTCAGGAGTGAGCTTGGCCAGGGCCGGAGAGACCAGCATCCTGGCAGGGGAGCGAGCTTTGCCACACCGCCAGCGTGGCAGGGACAGGCTGTGCCCCTTCTTGCCACTCTAGCTCCTTTAGGAGTGAGCTTGGCCAGGGCCGGGGAGACCAGCATCCTGGCAGGGGAGCGAGCTTTGCCATGTGGGAGGCATGGCAGGGGCAGGCTGTGTCCCTTCTTGCCTCTCTAGCTCCTTCAGGAGTGAGCTTGGCCAGGGCCGGGGAGACGAGCATCCTGGCAGCAGAGCGAGCTTTGCCATGTGGGAGGCATGGCACGGGTAGGCTGTGTCCCTTCTTGCCGCTCAAGCTCCTTCAGGAGTGAGCTGGGCCAGGGCCGGGGAGACCAGCATCCTGGCAGGGAGCGAGCTTTGCCACACCGGCAGCGTGGCAAGGGCAGGCTGTGTCCCTTCTTGCTGCTCTAGCTCCTACAGGAGTGAGCTGGGCCAGGGCCGGGAAGACCAGCACCCTGGCAGGGGAGCGAGCTTTGCCATGTCGGAGGCATGGCAGGGACAGGCTGTGTCCCTTATCGCTGCTCTAGCTCCTTCAGGAGTGAGCTTGGCCAGGGCTAGGGAGTCCAGCATCCTGGCAGGGGAGCGAGCTTTGCCATGTGGGAGGCATGGCAGGGGCAGGCTGTGTGCCTTCGTGCCGCTCGAGCTCCTTGAGGAGTGAGCTGGGCCAGGGCCGGGGAGACCAGCATCCTGGCTGGAGAGCGAGCTTTGCCATGTGGGAGGCATGGCACGGGTAGGCTGTGTCCCTTCTTGCCGCTCAAGCTCCTACAGGAGTGAGCTGGGCCAGGGCCGGGGAGACCAGCACCCTGGCAGGGGAACGAGCTTTGCCATGTGGGAGGCATGGCAGGGACAGGCTGTGTCCCTTATCGCTGCTCTAGCTCCTTCAGGAGTGAGCTTGGCCAGGGCCAGGGAGTCCAGCATCCTAGCAGGGGAGCGAGCTTTGCCATGTGGGAGGCATGGCAGGGGCAGGCTGTGTGCCTTCTTGCCGCTCGAGCTCCTTGAGGAGTGAGCTGGGCCAGGGCCGGGGAGACCAGCATCCTGGCTGGAGAGCGAGCTTTGCCATGAGGCAGGCATGGCAGGGACAGGCTGTGTCCCTACTTGCCACTCTAGCTCCTTCAAGAGTGAGCTTGGCCAGGGCTATGGAGACCAGCATCCTGGCTGGAGAGCGAGCTTTGCCATGTGGCAGGCAGGGCAGGGCAGGTTGTGTGCCTTCTTGCCACTCTAGCTCCTTCAGGAGTGAGCTTGGCCAGGGCCGGGGAGACCAGCACCCTGGCAGGGGAGCGAGCTTTGCCATGTGGGAAGCATGGCAGGGACAGGCTGTGTCCCTTATTGCCGCTCTAGCTCCTTCAGGAGTGAGCTTGGCCAGGGCCGGGGAGACCAGCACCCTGGCATGGGAGCGAGCTTTGCCATGTGGGAGGCATGGCAGGGACAGGCTGTGCCCCTTATCGCTGCTCTAGCTCCTTCAGGAGTGAGCTTGGCCAGGGCCAGGGAGTCCAGCATCCTGGCAGGGAGCGAGCTTTGCCACACCGGCAGCGTGGCAGGGGCAGGCTGTGTCCCTTCTTGCCGCTCTAGCTCCTTCAGGAGTGAGCTTGGCTAGGGCGGGAGACCAGCACCCTGGCAGGGGAGCAAGCTTTGCCATGTGGGAAGCATGGCAGGGACAGGCTGTGTCCCTTATTGCCGCTCTAGCTCCTTCAGGTGTGAGCTTGGCCAGGGCCGGGGAGACCAGCACCCTGGCAGGGGAGCGAGCTTTGCCATGTGGGAAGCATGGCAGGGACAGGCTGTGTCCCTTATTGCCGCTCTAGCTCCTTCAGGAGTGAGCTTGGCCAGGGCCGGGGAGACCAGCACCCTGGCATGGGAGCGAGCTTTGCCATGTGGGAGACATGGCAGGGACAGGCTGTGCCCCTTATCGCTGCTCTAGCTCCTTCAGGAGTGAGCTTGGCCAGGGCCAGGGAGTCCAGCATCCTGGCAGGGAGCGAGCTTTGCCACACCGGCAGCGTGGCAGGGGCAGGCTGTGTCCCTTCTTGCCGCTCTAGCTCCTTCAGGAGTGAGCTTGGCTAGGGCGGGAGACCAGCACCCTGGCAGGGGAGCAAGCTTTGCCATGTGGGAAGCATGGCAGGGACAGGCTGTGTCCCTTATTGCCGCTCTAGCTCCTTCAGGAGTGAGCTTGGCCAGGGCCGGGGAGACCAGCACCCTGGCAGGGGAGCGAGCTTTGCCATTGTGGAAGCATGGCAGGGACAGGCTGTGTCCCTTATTGCCGCTCTAGCTCCTTCAGGAGTGAGCTTGGCCAGGGCCGGGGAGACCAGCACCCTGGCATGGGAGCGAGCTTTGCCATGTAGGAGGCATGGCAGGGACAGGCTGTGCCCCTTATCGCTGCTCTAGCTCCTTCAGGAGTGAGCTTGGCCAGGGCCAGGGAGTCCAGCATCCTGGCAGGGAGCGAGCTTTGCCACACCGGCAGCGTGGCAGGGGCAGGCTGTGTCCCTTCTTGCCGCTCTAGCTCCTTCAGGAGTGAGCTTGGCCAGGGCGGGAGACCAGCACCCTGGCAGGGGCAGGTTGAGCACCTTAGTGGTCAGGATCGGCGGTGCGCCGCATCCCATCCTTGTTGCCCGGGGTGCTGTCACGCAGGCCCCTTCCTGCAGCGGTAAAATGGCATGCAGAAGGCAGGACTCCGAGTGGTAGCTGCTCAGCCTTTGATGGAGCTAGTCACGTGGTGACTTGCCATGTGACTGAGAAGGGGCTCAGGTTAGCACACTGAGCAGCAGGCTGTGCACTCTAACACGGGGAGCTGCATATTATACAGCATTGTGTGATATCCGGCTGGACCAGGTGTTCGGCAATCTCCGGAGCCACGCCCACCTGGTAGCCCCGAGGTCGGATCCAGCGGGTAGGCGTGGCTCCGGAGATTGCCGAACAGCAACCTGCGGTCTGCCACTGGGAGCCGGTGTAGTGTCAGAAAATGCTACCCTGCTGACTGAGCATGCGTGCGCATGCTCAGTCAGTACTTAATGGATAGGATTTTTTGACACCAGGAATGTGGTGTGCTGGTCTTTCTGGGGTCGCAGGGGAGCAATAAGTTTAACTTTATGAGAGCCAGGCCCTCTCAAATAACATAATACGGTGAAGCCATGTCACTAGCAACTCCAAAACGGACATAAAAAGCACGAACCCAGCAGACACTTTGTTTTATAGGCTCCCAGGATTCTAGTAAGCACGAAATGTGAAAACACATTAAAGAATCCATCAAAAATATATAGGTATGTGTGTGTGAACTAAGCGCATTATTTACACGGGCTGAGCCCAGCAGTAGCCCCAGCCCCCCAGGCTCTAGTGATAGCATTGAGCACAGCAGTAGCCCCAGCCGCCCCCAGCTCTAGTGATAGCATTGAGCCCAGCAGTAGCCCAGCCCCCCAGGCTCTAGTAATAGCATTGAGCCAGCAGTAGCCCCAGCCCCCCAGGCTCTGGTGATAGCACTGAGCCCAGCAGTAGCCCCAGCCCCCAGCTCTGGTGATAGCACTGAGCCAGCAGTAGTCCGGCCCCCCAGCTCTAGTGATAGCATTGAGCACAGCAGTAGCCCCAGCCGCCCCCAGCTCTAGTGATAGCATTGAGCCCAGCAGTAGCCCAGCCCCCCAGGCTCTAGTAATAGCATTGAGCCCAGCAGTAGCCCCAGCCCCCGGCTCTAGTGATAGCATTGAGCCCAGCAGTACCCCAGCCCCCAGCTCTAGTGATAGCTTGAGCCAGTAGCCCAAGCCACCCCAGCTCTAGTGATAGCATTGAGCCCAGCAGTAGCCCCAGCCCCCCGCTCTAGTGATAGCATTGAGCCCAGCAGTAGCCCCAGCCCCCCGCTCTAGTGATAGCATTGAGCCCAGCAGTAGCCCCAGCCCCCAGCTCTAGTGATAGCATTGAGCCCAGCAGTAACCCCAGCCCACGCAGCTCTAGTTATAGCATTGAGCCACAGTAGCCCAGCCCCCCAGCTCTAGTGATAGCATTGAGCCCAGCAGTAGCCCAGCCCCCAGCTCTAGTGATAGCATTGAGCCCAGCAGTAGCCCGCAGCCCCCCCAGCTCTAATGATAGCATTGAGCCCAGCAGTAGCCCCAGCCCCCCAGGCTCTAGTGATAGCATGGAGCCCAGCAGTAGCCCCACCCCCCCACCTCTATTGACAGCATTGAGTCCAGCAGTAGCCCAAGCCCCCAGCTCTAGAGATAGCATTGAGCCCAGCATTAGCCCCAGCCCCAAGCTCTAGTGATAGCATTGAGCCCAGCAGTAGCCCAAGCCCCCCCAGCTCTAGTGATAGCATTGAGCCCAGCATTAGCCCCAGCCCCCCCAGCTCTAGTGATAGCATTGAGCCCAGCAGTAGCCCCAGCCCCCCAGCTCTAGTGATAGCATTGAGCCCAGCAGTAGCCCAGCCCCAGGTTCTAGTGATAGCATTGAGCCAGCAGTAGCCCAAGCCCCCCAGGTTCTGGTGATAACATTGAGCCCAGCAGTAGCCCCAGCCCCCGGCTCTAGTGATAGCATTGAGCCCAGCAGTAGCCCCAGCCCCCGCTCTAGTGATAGCATTGAGCCCAGCAGTAGCCCCAGCCCCCAGCTCTAGTGATAGCATTGAGCCCAGCAGTAGCCCCAGCCCCCCCAGCTCTAGTGATAGCATTGAGCACAGCAGTAGCCCCAGCCCCCCGCTCTAGTGATAGCATTGAGCCCAGCAGTAGCCCCAGCCCCCAGGCTCTAGTAATAGCATTGAGCCCAGCAGTAGCCCAGCCCCCCAGCTCTAGTGGTCGCATTGAGCCCAGCATTAGCCCCAGGCCCCCCCAGCTGTAGTGATAGCATTGAGCCCAGCAGTAGCCCCAGCCACTCAGGCTCTTGTGATAGCATTGAGCCAGCAGTAGCCCCAGCCCACCCAGCTCTAGTGATAGCATTGAGCCCAGCAGTAGCCCCAGCCCACCCCGCTCTAGTTATAGCATTGAGCCCAGCAGTAGCCCAGACCCCCGCTCTAGTGATAGCATTGAGCCCAGCAGTAGCCCCAGCCCCCCAGCTCTAGTGATAGCATTGAGCCCAGCAGTAGCCCCAGCCCCACAGCTCTAGTGATAGCATTGAGCCCAGCAGTAGCCCCAGCCCCCCAGCTCTAGTGATAGCATTGAGCCCAGCAGTAACCCCAGCCCCCGCAGCTCTAGTTATAGCATTGAGCCCAGCAGTAGCACCAGCCCCAGCCCACCCCAGCTCTAATGATAGCATTGAGCCCAGCAGTAGCCCCAGCCCCCCAGGCTCTAGTGATAGCATTGAGCCCAGCAGTAGCCCAAGCCCCCCAGGCTCTGGTGATAGCATTGAGCCCAGCAGTAGCCCCAGCCCCCCCAGCTCTAGTGATAGCATTGAGCCCAGCAGTAGCCCCAGCCCCCCGCTCTAGTGATAGCATTGAGCCCAGCAGTAGCCCCAGCCCCCCAGCTCTAGTGATAGCATTGAGCCCAGCAGTAGCCCAGCCCCCAGCTCTAGTGATAGCATTGAGCCCAGCAGTAGCCCAGCCCCCCCGCTCTAGTGATAGCATTGAGCCCAGCAGTAGCCCCAGCCCCCAGGCTCTAGTAATAGCATTGAGCCCAGCAGTAGCCCAGCCCCCCAGCTCTAGTGGTCGCATTGAGCCCAGCATTAGCCCCAGGCCCCCCCAGCTCTAGTGATAGCATTGAGCCCAGCAGTAGCCCCAGCCCCCAGGCTCTAGTGATAGCATTGAGCCCAGCAGTAGCCCCAGCCCCCCAGCTCTGGTGATAGCATTGAGCCCAGCAGTAGCCCCAGCCCCCAGCTCTAGTGATAGCATTGAGCCCAGCAGTAGCCCAGCCCCCCAGCTCTAGTGATAGCATTGAGCCCAGCAGTAGCCCAGCCCCCCAGCTCTAGTGATAGCATTGAGCCCAGCAGTAGCCCCAGCCCCCAAGGCTCTAGTGATAGCATTGAGCCCAGCAGTAGCCCCAGCCCCCCCAGCTCTAGTGATAGCATTGAGCCCAGCAGTAGCCCCAGCCCCCCGCTCTAGTGATAGCATTGAGCCCAGCAGTAGCCCCAGCCCCCAGCTCTAGTGATAGCATTGAGCCCAGCAGTAGCCCCAGCCCCAGCTCTAGTGATAGCATTGAGCCCAGCAGTAGCCCCAGCCCCCCCCCGCTCTAGTGATAGCATTGAGCCCAGCAGTAGCCCCAGCCCCCCAGCTCTAGTGATAGCATTGAGCCCAGCAGTAGCCCCAGCCGCCCCCCAGCTCTAGTGATACATTGAGCCCAGCAGTAGCCCCAGCCGCCCCCAGCTCTAGTGATAGCATTGAGCCAGCAGTAGCCCCAGCCCCCCAGCTCTAGTGATAGCATTGAGCCCAGCAGTAGCCCCAGCCCCCAGCTCTGGTGATAGCACTGAGCCCAGCAGTAGCCCAGCCCCCCCAGCTCTAGTGATAGCATTGAGCCCAGCAGTAGCCCCAGCCTCCCCGCTCTAGTGATAGCATTGAGCCAGCAGTAGCCCCAGCCTCCCGCTCTAGTGATAGCATTGAGCCCAGCAGTAGCCCAGCCCCCCAGCTCTAGTGATAGCATTGAGCCAGGCAGTAGCCCCAGCCCCCCAGCTCTAGTGATAGCATTGAGCCAGCAGTAGCCCCAGCCCCCCAGCTCTAGTGATAGCATTGAGCCAGCAGTAGCCCCAGCCCCCAGCTCTAGTGATAGCATTGAGCCCAGCAGTAGCCCCAGCCCCCAGCTCTTGTGATAGCATTGAGCCCAGCAGTAGCCCCAGCCCCCCCAGCTCTAGTGATAGCATTGAGCCCAGCAGTAGCCCCAGCCCCCCAGCTCTAGTGATAGCATTGAGCCAGCAGTAGCCCCAGCCCCCCAGCTCTAGTGATAGCATTGAGCCCAGCAGTAGCCCCAGCCCCCCAGCTCTAGTGATAGCATTGAGCCCAGCAGTAGCCCCAGCCCCCCAGCTCTAGTGATAGCATTGAGCCCAGCAGTAGCCCCACCCCCCAGCTCTAGTGATAGCATTGAGCCCAGCAGTAGCCCCAGCCCCCAGCTCTAGTGATAGCATTGAGCCCAGCATTAGCCCCAGCCCCCCAGCTCTAGTGATAGCATTGAGCCAGCAGTAGCCCCAGCCCCCCAGCTCTAGTGATAGCATTGAGCCAGCAGTAGCCCCAGCCCCCCAGCTCTAGTGATAGCATTGAGCCCAGCAGTAGCCCAGCCCCCCAGCTCTAGTGATAGCATTGAGCCCAGCAGTAGCCCAGCCCCCCCAGCTCTAGTGATAGCATTGAGACCAGCAGTAGCCCCAGCCCCCCAGCTCTAGTGATAGCATTGAGCCCAGCAGTAGCCCCAGCCCCCCAGCTCTAGTGATAGCATTGAGCCCAGCAGTAGCCCCAGCCCCCCAGCTCTAGTGATAGCATTGAGCCAGCAGTAGCCCCAGCCCCCCCGCTCTAGTGATAGCATTGAGCCCAGCAGTAGCCCCAGCCCCCCAGCTCTAGTGATAGCATTGAGCCCAGCAATAGCCCCAGCCCCCCAGCTCTAGTGATAGCATTGAGCCCAGCAGTAGCCCCAGCCCCCCAGCTCTAGTGATAGCATTGAGCCAGCAGTAGCCCCAGCCCCCCAGCTCTAGTGATAGCATTGAGCCAGCAGTAGCCCAGCCCCCAGGCTCTAGTGATAGCATTGAGCCCAGCAGTAGCCCCAGCCCCCCAGCTCTAGTGATAGCATTGAGCCCAGCAGTAGCCCAGGCCCCAGCTCTAGTTATAGCATTGAGCCCAGCAGTAGCCCCACCCCCCAGCTCTAGTGATAGCATTGAGCCCAGCAGTAGCCCAGCCCCCCAGCTCTAGTGATAGCATTGAGCCCAGCAGTAGCCCCAGCCCCCCAGCTCTAGTGATAGCATTGAGCCCAGCAGTAGCCCCAGCCCCCAGCTCTAGTGATAGCATTGAGCCCAGCAGTAGCCCCAGCCCCCCCAGCTCTAGTGATAGCATTGAGCCCAGCAGTAGCCCAGCCCCCCAGCTCTAGTGATAGCATTGAGCCCAGCAGTAGCCCAGCCCCCCAGCTCTAGTGATAGCATTGAGCCCAGCAGTAGCCCCAGCCCCCAGCTCTAGTGATAGCATTGAGCCCAGCAGTAGCCCCAGCCCCCCAGGCTCTAGTGATAGCATTGAGCCCAGCAGTAGCCCCCGCCCCCAGCTCTAGTGATAGCATTGAGCCCAGCATTAGCCCCAGCCCCCCCAGCTCTAGTGATAGCATTGAGCCCAGCAGTAGCCCAAGCCCCCCAGCTCTAGTGATAGCATTGAGCCCAGCAGTAGCCCCAGCCCTCCCAGCTCTAGTGATAGCATTGAGCCCAGCAGTTAGCCCCAGCCCCCCAGCTCTAGTGATAGCATTGAGCCAGCAGTAGCCCCAGCCCCCCAGCTCTAGTGATAGCATTGAGCCCAGCAGTAGCCCCAGCCCCCCCCACCAGCTCTAGTGATAGCATTGAGCCCAGCAGTAGCCCCAGCCCCCAGCTCTAGTGATAGCATTGAGCCCAGCAGTAGCCCCAGCCCCCCAGCTCTAGTGATAGCATTGAGCCCAGCAGTAGCCCAGCCCCCCAGCTCTAGTGATAGCATTGAGCCCAGCATTAGCCCCAGCCCCCAGCTCTAGTGATAGCATTGAGCCCAGCAGTAGCCCCAGCCCCCCCCAGCTCTAGTGATAGCATTGAGCCCAGCAGTAGCCCCAGCCCCCCAGCTCTAGTGATAGCATTGAGTCCAGCAGTAGCCCCAGCCCCCCAGCTCTAGTGATAGCATTGAGCCAGCAGTAGCCCCAGCCCCCAGCTCTAGTGATAGCATTGAGCCCAGCAGTAGCCCCAGCCCCCCAGCTCTAGTGATAGCATTGAGCCCAGCAGTAGCCCCAGCCCCAGCTTAGTGATAGCATTGAGCCCAGCAGTAGCCCCAGCCCCCAGCTCTAGTGATAGCATTGAGCCCAGCAGTAGCCCCAGCCCCCCAGCTCTAGTGATAGCATTGAGCCCAGCAGTAGCCCCAGCCCCCAGCTCTAGTGATAGCATTGAGCACAGCAGTAGCCCCAGCCCCCCGCTCTAGTGATAGCATTGAGCCCAGCAGTAGCCCCAGCCCCCAGGCTCTAGTAATAGCATTGAGCCGAGCAGTAGCCCAGCCCCCCAGCTCTAGTGATAGCATTGAGCCCAGCAGTAGCCCCAGCCCCCCCAGCTCTAGTGATAGCATTGAGCCCAGCAGTAGCCCCAGCCCCCAGGCTCTAGTGATAGCATTGAGCCCAGCAGTAGCCCCAGCCCACCCAGCTCTGGTGATAGCATTGAGCCCAGCAGTAGCCCCAGCCCCCCGCTCTAGTGATAGCATTGAGCCCAGCAGTAGCCCAGACCCCCGCTCTAGTGATAGCATTGAGCCCAGCAGTAGCCCAGCCCCCGCTCTAGTGATAGCATTGAGCCCAGCAGTAGCCCCAGCCCCCCCAGCTCTAGTGATAGCATTGAGCCCAGCAGTAGCCCAGCCCCCAGCTCTAGTGATAGCATTGAGCCCAGCAGTAGCCCCAGCCCCCCAGCTCTAGTGATAGCATTGAGCCCAGCAGTAGCCCCAGCCCCCCAGCTCTAGTGATAGCATTGAGCCCAGCAGTAGCCCCAGCCCCCCAGCTCTAGTGATAGCATTGAGCCCAGCAGTAGCCCCAGCCCCCCAGCTCTAGTGATAGCATTGAGCCCAGCAGTAGCCCCAGCCCCCCAGCTCTAGTGATAGCATTGAGCCCAGCAGTAGCCCCAGCCCCCCAGCTCTAGTGATAGCATTGAGCCCAGCAGTAGCCCCAGCCCCCCAGCTCTAGTGATAGCATTGAGCCCAGCAGTAGCCCCAGCCCCCAGCTCTAGTGATAGCATTGAGCCCAGCAGTAGCCCCAGCCCCCCAGCTCTAGTGATAGCATTGAGCCCAGCAGTAGCCCCAGCCCCCCAGCTCTAGTGATAGCATTGAGCCAGCAGTAGCCCCAGCCCCCCAGCTCTAGTGATAGCATTGAGCACAGCAGTAGCCCCAGCCCCCCAGCTCTAGTGATAGCATTGAGCCCAGCAGTAGCCCCAGCCCCCAGCTCTAGTGATAGCATTGAGCACAGCAGTAGCCCCAGCCCCCCAGCTCTAGTGATAGCATTGAGCCCAGCAGTAGCCCCAGCCCCCCAGCTCTAGTGATAGCATTGAGCCCAGCAGTAGCCCCAGCCCCCCAGCTCTAGTGATAGCATTGAGCCCAGCAGTAGCCCCAGCCCCCCAGCTCTAGTGATAGCATTGAGCCCAGCAGTAGCCCAGCCCCCAGCTCTAGTGATAGCATTGAGCCCAGCAGTAGCCCCAGCCCCCCCAGCTCTAGTGATAGCATTGAGCCCAGCAGTAGCCCCAGCCCCCCAGCTCTAGTGATAGCATTGAGCCCAGCAGTAGCCCCAGCCTCCCAGCTCTAGTGATAGCATTGAGCCCAGCAGTAGCCCCAGCCCCAGCTCTAGTGATAGCATTGAGCCCAGCAGTAGCCCCAGCCCCCCAGCTCTAGTGATAGCATTGAGCCCAGCAGTAGCCCCAGCCCCCCAGCTCTAGTGATAGCATTGAGCCCAGCAGTAGCCCCAGCCCCCCAGCTCTAGTGATAGCATTGAGCCCAGCAGTAGCCCAGCCCCCCAGCTCTAGTGATAGCATTGAGCCCAGCAGTAGCCCCAGCCCCCCCCAGCCCCCCTCTAGTGATAGCATTGAGCCCAGCAGTAGCCCCAGCCCCCCAGCTCTAGTGATAGCATTGAGCCCAGCAGTAGCCCCAGCCCCCAGGCTCTAGTGATAGCATTGAGCCCAGCAGTAGCCCCAGCCCCCCAGCTCTAGTGATAGCATTGAGCCCAGCAGTAGCCCCAGCCCCCCCGCTCTAGTGATAGCATTGAGCCCAGCAGTAGCCCCAGCCCCCAGCTCTAGTGATAGCATTGAGCCCAGCAGTAGCCCCAGCCCCCCAGCTCTAGTGATAGCATTGAGCCCAGCAGTAGCCCCAGCCCCCAGCTCTAGTGATAGCATTGAGCACAGCAGTAGCCCCAGCCCCCCAGCTCTAGTGATAGCATTGAGCCCAGCAGTAGCCCCAGCCCCCAGCTCTAGTGATAGCATTGAGCCCAGCAGTAGCCCAGCCCCCCAGCTCTAGTGATAGCATTGAGCCCAGCAGTAGCCCCAGCCCCCCCAGCTCTAGTGATAGCATTGAGCCCAGCAGTAGCCCCAGCCCCTCAGCTCTAGTGATAGCATTGAGCCCAGCAGTAGCCCCAGCCCCCCAGCTCTAGTGATAGCATTGAGCCCAGCAGTAGCCCCAGCCCACCCAGCTCTAGTGATAGCATTGAGCCCAGCAGTAGCCCAGCCCCCCAGCTCTAGTGATAGCATTGAGCCAGCAGTAGCCCCAGCCCCCAGCTCTAGTGATAGCATTGAGCCCAGCAGTAGCCCCAGCCCCCAGCTCTAGTGATAGCATTGAGCCCAGCAGTAGCCCCAGCCCCCCCAGCTCTAGTGATAGCATTGAGCCCAGCAGTAGCCCCAGCCCCCCAGCTCTAGTGATAGCATTGAGCCCAGCAGTAGCACCAGCCCCAGCCCCACCCCCAGCTCTAATGATAGCATTGAGCCCAGCAGTAGCCCCAGCCCCCAGGCTCTAGTGATAGCATTGAGCCCAGCAGTAGCCCCAGCCCCCCAGCTCTGGTGATAGCATTGAGCCCAGCAGTAGCCCCAGCCCCCCAGCTCTAGTGATAGCATTGAGCCCAGCAGTAGCCCCAGCCCCCCAGCTCTAGTGATAGCATTGAGCCCAGCAGTAGCCCCAGCCCCCCAGCTCTAGTGATAGCATTGAGCCCAGCAGTAGCCCCAGCCCCCCAGCTCTAGTGATAGCATTGAGCCCAGCAGTAGCCCCAGCCCCCCCAGCTCTAGTGATAGCATTGAGCCCAGCAGTAGCCCCAGCCCCCAGCTCTAGTGATAGCATTGAGCCCAGCAGTAGCCCCAGCCCCCAGCTCTAGTGATAGCATTGAGCCCAGCAGTAGCCCCAGCCCCCCAGCTCTAGTGATAGCATTGAGCCCAGCAGTAGCCCAGCCCCCAGCTCTTGTGATAGCATTGAGCCCAGCAGTAGCCCCAGCCCACCCAGCTCTGGTGATAGCATTGAGCCCAGCAGTAGCCCCAGCCCACCCAGCTCTAGTGATAGCATTGAGCCCAGCAGTAGACCCAGCCCCCCCAGCTCTAGTGATAGCATTGAGCCCAGCAGTAGCCCCAGCCCCCCAGCTCTAGTGATAGCATTGAGCCCAGCAGTAGCCCAGCCCCCCAGCTCTAGTGATAGCATTGAGCCCAGCAGTAGCCCCAGCCCCCCAGCTCTAGTGATAGCATTGAGCCCAGCAGTAGCCCCAGCCCCCCAGCTCTAGTGATAGCATTGAGCCCAGCAGTAGTCCCAGCCCCCCAGCTCTAGTGATAGCATTGAGCCCAGCAGTAGCCCCAGCCCCCCAGCTCTAGTGATAGCATTGAGCCCAGCAGTAGCCCCAGCCCCCGCTCTAGTGATAGCATTGAGCCCAGCAGTAGCCCCAGCCCCCCAGCTCTAGTGATAGCATTGAGCCCAGCAGTAGCCCCAGCCCCCCAGCTCTAGTGATAGCATTGAGCCCAGCAGTAGCCCCAGCCCCCCAGCTCTAGTGATAGCATTGAGCCCAGCAGTAGCCCCAGCCCCCCCAGCTCTAGTGATAGCATTGAGCCCAGCAGTAGCCCAGCCCCCCAGCTCTAGTGATAGCATTGAGCCCAGCAGTAGCCCCAGCCCCCCCAGCTCTAGTGATAGCATTGAGCCCAGCAGTAGCCCAGCCCCCCAGCTCTAGTGATAGCATTGAGCCCAGCAGTAGCCCCAGCCCCCCAGCTCTAGTGATAGCATTGAGCCCAGCAGTAGCCCCAGCCCCAGCTCTAGTGATAGCATTGAGCCCAGCAGTAGCCCAGCCCCCCAGGCTCTAGTGATAGCATTGAGCCCAGCAGTAGCCCCAGCCCCCCAGCTCTAGTGATAGCATTGAGCCCAGCAGTAGCCCAGCCCACCCAGCTCTAGTGATAGCATTGAGCCCAGCAGTAGCCCCAGCCCCCCAGCTCTAGTGATAGCATTGAGCCCAGCAGTAGCCCAGCCCCCCAGCTCTAGTGATAGCATTGAGCCCAGCAGTAGCCCAGCCCTCCAGCTCTAGTGATAGCATTGAGCCCAGCAGTAGCCCCAGCCCCCCAGCTCTAGTGATAGCATTGAGCCCAGCAGTAGCCCCAGCCCCCCAGCTCTAGTGATAGCATTGAGCCCAGCAGTAGCCCCAGCCCCCCAGCTCTAGTGATAGCATTGAGCCCAGCAGTAGCCCCAGCCCCCCAGCTCTAGTGATAGCATTGAGCCCAGCAGTAGCCCCAGCCCCCAGCTCTAGTGATAGCATTGAGCCCAGCAGTAGCCCCAGCCCCCCAGCTCTAGTGATAGCATTGAGCCCAGCAGTAGCCCAGCCCCCCCAGCTCTAGTGATAGCATTGAGCCCAGCAGTAGCCCCAGCCCCCCAGCTCTAGTGATAGCATTGAGCCCAGCAGTAGCCAGCCCCCCAGCTCTAGTGATAGCATTGAGCCCAGCAGTAGCCCCAGCCCCCAGCTCTAGTGATAGCATTGAGCCCAGCAGTAGCCCCAGCCCCCCAGCTCTAGTGATAGCATTGAGCCCAGCAGTAGCCCCAGCCCCCCCAGCTCTAGTGATAGCATTGAGCCCAGCAGTAGCCCCAGCCCCCCCAGCTCTAGTGATAGCATTGAGCCAGCAGTAGCCCAGCCCCCCAGCTCTAGTGATAGCATTGAGCCCAGCAGTAGCCCCAGCCCCCCCAGCTCTAGTGATAGCATTGAGCCCAGCAGTAGCCCCAGCCCCCCGGCTCTAGTGATAGCATTGAGCCCAGCAGTAGCCCCAGCCCCCCAGCTCTAGTGATAGCATTGAGCCCAGCAGTAGCCCCAGGCCCCAGCTCTAGTTATAGCATTGAGCCCAGCAGTAGCCCCAGCCCCCAGCTCTAGTGATAGCATTGAGCCCAGCAGTAGCCCCAGCCCCCCAGCTCTAGTGATAGCATTGAGCCCAGCAGTAGCCCCAGCCCCCCAGCTCTAGTGATAGCATTGAGCCCAGCAGTAGCCCCAGCCCCCAGCTCTAGTGATAGCATTGAGCCCAGCAGTAGCCCAGCCCCCAGCTCTAGTGATAGCATTGAGCCCAGCAGTAGCCCCAGCCCCCCAGCTCTAGTGATAGCATTGAGCCCAGCAGTAGCCCCAGCCCCCCAGCTCTAGTGATAGCATTGAGCCCAGCAGTAGCCCCAGCCCCCCAGCTCTAGTGATAGCATTGAGCCCAGCAGTAGCCCCAGCCCCCCAGCTCTAGTGATAGCATTGAGCCAGCAGTAGCCCAGCCCCCCAGCTCTAGTGATAGCATTGAGCCAGCAGTAGCCCCAGCCCCCCAGCTCTAGTGATAGCATTGAGCCCAGCAGTAGCCCAGCCCCCAGCTCTAGTGATAGCATTGAGCCCAGCATTAGCCCAGCCCCCCCAGCTCTAGTGATAGCATTGAGCCAGCAGTAGCCCCAGCCCCCCAGCTCTAGTGATAGCATTGAGCCCAGCAGTAGCCCCAGCCCCCAGCTCTAGTGATAGCATTGAGCCCAGCAGTAGCCCCAGCCCCCCAGCTCTAGTGATAGCATGAGCCCAGCAGTAGCCCAGCCCCCCAGCTCTAGTGATAGCATTGAGCCCAGCAGTAGCCCCAGCCCCCAGCTCTAGTGATAGCATTGAGCCCAGCAGTAGCCCCAGCCCCCCACTCTAGTGATAGCATTGAGCCCAGCAGTAGCCCCAGCCCTTCCAGCTCTAGTGATAGCATTGAGCACAGCAGTAGCCCCAGCCCTTCCAGCTCTAGTGATAGCATTGAGCCCAGCAGTAGCCCCAGCCCCCCAGCTCTAGTGATAGCATTGAGCCCAGCAGTAGCCCCAGCCCCCCAGCTCTAGTGATAGCATTGAGCCCAGCAGTAGCCCCAGCCCCCAGCTCTAGTGATAGCATTGAGCCCAGCAGTAGCCCCAGCCCCCCAGCTCTAGTGATAGCATTGAGCCCAGCAGTAGCCCCAGCCCCCAGCTCTAGTGATAGCATTGAGCCCAGCAGTAGCCCCAGCCCCCAGCTCTAGTGATAGCATTGAGCCCAGCAGTAGCCCCAGCCCCCCAGCTCTAGTGATAGCATTGAGCCAGCAGTAGCCCAGCCCCCCAGCTCTAGTGATAGCATTGAGCCCAGCAGTAGCCCCAGCCCCCCAGCTCTAGTGATAGCATTGAGCCCAGCAGTAGCCCCAGCCCCCCCAGCTCTAGTGATAGCATTGAGCCCAGCAGTAGCCCCAGCCCCCCAGCTCTAGTGATAGCATTGAGCCCAGCAGTAGCCCCAGCCCCCCAGCTCTAGTGATAGCATTGAGCCCAGCAGTAGCCCCAGCCCCCAGCTCTAGTGATAGCATTGAGCCCAGCAGTAGCCCCAGCCCCCCAGCTCTAGTGATAGCATTGAGCCCAGCAGTAGCCCCAGCCCCCCAGCTCTAGTGATAGCATTGAGCCCAGCAGTAGCCCCAGCCCCCAGCTCTAGTGATAGCATTGAGCCCAGCAGTAGCCCCAGCCCCCCAGCTCTAGTGATAGCATTGAGCCCAGCAGTAGCCCCAGCCCCCCAGCTCTAGTGATAGCATTGAGCCAGCAGTAGCCCAGCCCCCAGCTCTAGTGATAGCATTGAGCCCAGCAGTAGCCCAGCCCCCCCAGCTCTAGTGATAGCATTGAGCCCAGCAGTAGCCCCAGCCCCCAGCTCTAGTGATAGCATTGAGCCCAGCAGTAGCCCCAGCCCCCCCAGCTCTAGTGATAGCATTGAGCCCAGCAGTAGCCCAGCCCCCCAGCTCTAGTGATAGCATTGAGCCCAGCAGTAGCCCCAGCCCCCCCAGCTCTAGTGATAGCATTGAGCCAGCAGTAGCCCCAGCCCCCAGCTCTAGTGATAGCATTGAGCCAGCAGTAGCCCCAGCCCCCAGCTCTAGTGATAGCATTGAGCCCAGCAGTAGCCCCAGCCCCCCCAGCTCTAGTGATAGCATTGAGCCAGCAGTAGCCCCAGCCCCCCAGCTCTAGTGATAGCATTGAGCCCAGCAGTAGCCCAGCCCCCCAGCTCTAGTGATAGCATTGAGCCCAGCAGTAGCCCAGCCCCCAGCTCTAGTGATAGCATTGAGCCCAGCAGTAGCCCCAGCCCCCCCAGCTCTAGTGATAGCATTGAGCCCAGCAGTAGCCCCAGCCCCCCAGCTCTAGTGATAGCATTGAGCCAGCAGTAGCCCAGCCCCCAGCTCTAGTGATAGCATTGAGCCCAGCAGTAGCCCCAGCCCCCAGCTCTAGTGATAGCATTGAGCCCAGCAGTAGCCCCAGCCCCCCAGCTCTAGTGATAGCATTGAGCCCAGCAGTAGCCCCAGCCCCCCAGCTCTAGTGATAGCATTGAGCCCAGCAGTAGCCCCAGCCCCCAGCTCTAGTGATAGCATTGAGCCAGCAGTAGCCCAGCCCCCAGCTCTAGTGATAGCATTGAGCCCAGCAGTAGCCCCAGCCCCCCAGCTCTAGTGATAGCATTGAGCCAGCAGTAGCCCAGCCCCCCAGCTCTAGTGATAGCATTGAGCCCAGCAGTAGCCCCAGCCCCCCAGCTCTAGTGATAGCATTGAGCCCAGCAGTAGCCCCAGCCCCCCCAGCTCTAGTGATAGCATTGAGCACAGCAGTAGCCCCAGCCCCCCAGCTCTAGTGATAGCATTGAGCCCAGCAGTAGCCCCAGCCCCCCAGCTCTAGTGATAGCATTGAGCCCAGCAGTAGCCCAGCCCCCAGCTCTAGTGATAGCATTGAGCCCAGCAGTAGCCCCAGCCCCCCAGCTCTAGTGATAGCATTGAGCCCAGCAGTAGCCCCAGCCCCCAGCTCTAGTGATAGCATTGAGCCCAGCAGTAGCCCCCAGCCCCCCAGCTCTAGTGATAGCATTGAGCCAGCAGTAGCCCAGCCCCCCAGCTCTAGTGATAGCATTGAGCCCAGCAGTAGCCCAGCCCCCAGCTCTAGTGATAGCATTGAGCCCAGCAGTAGCCCCAGCCCCCAGCTCTAGTGATAGCATTGAGCCCAGCAGTAGCCCCAGCCCCCCAGCTCTAGTGATAGCATTGAGCCAGCAGTAGCCCAGCCCCAGCTCTAGTGATAGCATTGAGCCCAGCAGTAGCCCCAGCCCCCAGCTCTAGTGATAGCATTGAGCCCAGCAGTAGCCCAGCCCCCCAGCTCTAGTGATAGCATTGAGCCCAGCAGTAGCCCCAGCCCCCCCAGCTCTAGTGATAGCATTGAGCCAAGCAGTAGCCCCAGCCCCCCCAGCTCTAGTGATAGCATTGAGCCCAGCAGTAGCCCCAGCCCCCCAGCTCTAGTGATAGCATTGAGCCAGCAGTAGCCCAGCCCCCAGCTCTAGTGATAGCATTGAGCCCAGCAGTAGCCCCAGCCCCCCAGCTCTAGTGATAGCATTGAGCCCAGCAGTAGCCCCAGCCCCCAGCTCTAGTGATAGCATTGAGCCCAGCAGTAGCCCCAGCCCCCCCAGCTCTAGTGATAGCATTGAGCCCAGCAGTAGCCCCAGCCCCCCAGCTCTAGTGATAGCATTGAGCCCAGCAGTAGCCCCAGCCCCCAGCTCTAGTGATAGCATTGAGCCCAGCAGTAGCCCAGCCCCCAGCTCTAGTGATAGCATTGAGCCCAGCAGTAGCCCCAGCCCCCCAGCTCTAGTGATAGCATTGAGCCAGCAGTAGCCCCAGCCCCCAGCTCTAGTGATAGCATTGAGCCCAGCAGTAGCCCAGCCGCCCCCAGCTCTAGTGATAGCATTGAGCCAGCAGTAGCCCAGCCCCCCAGCTCTAGTGATAGCATTGAGCCCAGCAGTAGCCCCAGCCCCCCAGCTCTAGTGATAGCATTGAGCCCAGCAGTAGCCCAGCCCCCCAGCTCTAGTGATAGCATTGAGCCCAGCAGTAGCCCAGCCCCCCAGCTCTAGTGATAGCATTGAGCCCAGCAGTAGCCCAGCCCCCCAGCTCTAGTGATAGCATTGAGCCCAGCAGTAGCCCCAGCCCCCGCTCTAGTGATAGCATTGAGCCCAGCAGTAGCCCCAGCCCCCAGCTCTAGTGATAGCATTGAGCCCAGCAGTAGCCCCAGCCCCCAGCTCTAGTGATAGCATTGAGCCCAGCAGTAGCCCCAGCCCCCCAGCTCTAGTGATAGCATTGAGCCCAGCAGTAGCCCCAGCCCCCCCAGCTCTAGTGATAGCATTGAGCACAGCAGTAGCCCCAGCCCCCCAGCTCTAGTGATAGCATTGAGCCCAGCAGTAGCCCAGCCCCCCAGCTCTAGTGATGCATTGAGCCCAGCAGTAGCCCCAGCCCCAGCTCTAGTGATAGCATTGAGCACAGCAGTAGCCCCAGCCCCCCAGCTCTAGTGATAGCATTGAGCCAGCAGTAGCCCGCCCCCCAGCTCTAGTGATAGCATTGAGCCCAGCAGTAGCCCCAGCCCCCCAGCTCTAGTGATAGCATTGAGCCCAGCAGTAGCCCAGCCCCCAGCTCTAGTGATAGCATTGAGCCAGAGCAGTAGCCCAGCCCCCAGCTCTAGTGATAGCATTGAGCCAGCAGTAGCCCAGCCCCCAGCTCTAGTGATAGCATTGAGGCAGCAGTAGCCCCAGCCCCCAGCTCTAGTGATAGCATTGAGCCCAGCAGTAGCCCCAGCCCCCCAGCTCTAGTGATAGCATTGAGCCCAGCAGTAGCCCAGCCCCCCAGCTCTAGTGATAGCATTGAGCCAGCAGTAGCCCAGCCCCCGCTCTAGTGATAGCATTGAGCCCAGCAGTAGCCCCAGCCCCCAGCTCTAGTGATAGCATTGAGCCCAGCAGTAGCCCAGCCCCCCAGCTCTAGTGATAGCATTGAGCCCAGCAGTAGCCCCAGCCCCCAGCTCTAGTGATAGCATTGAGCCCAGCAGTAGCCCAGCCCCCGCTCTAGTGATAGCATTGAGCCCAGCAGTAGCCAAGCCCAGCTCTAGTGATAGCATTGAGCCCAGCAGTAGCCCAGCCCAGCTCTAGTGATAGCATTGAGCCCAGCAGTAGCCCCAGCCCCCAGCTCTAGTGATAGCATTGAGCCCAGCAGTAGCCCCAGCCCCCAGCTCTAGTGATAGCATTGAGCCCAGCAGTAGCCCCAGCCCCCCAGCTCTAGTGATAGCATTGAGCCCAGCAGTAGCCCAGCCCCCAGCTCTAGTGATAGCATTGAGCCCAGCAGTAGCCCCAGCCCCCAGCTCTAGTGATAGCATTGAGCCCAGCAGTAGCCCAGCCCCCCAGCTCTAGTGATAGCATTGAGCACGCAGTAGCCCCAGCCCCCCAGCTCTAGTGATAGCATTGAGCCCAGCAGTAGCCCAGCCCCCCAGCTCTAGTGATAGCATGAGCCCAGCAGTAGCCCCAGCCCCCAGCTCTAGTGATAGCATTGAGCCCAGCAGTAGCCCAGCCCCCAGCTCTAGTGATAGCATTGAGCCAGCAGTAGCCCCAGCCCCCCCAGCTCTAGTGATAGCATTGAGCCCAGCAGTAGCCCAGCCCCCCCAGCTCTAGTGATAGCATTGAGCCCAGCAGTAGCCCCAGCCCCCCAGCTCTAGTGATAGCATTGAGCCCAGCAGTAGCCCCAGCCCCCAGCTCTAGTGATAGCATTGAGCCCAGCAGTAGCCCCAGCCCCCCCGCTCTAGTGATAGCATTGAGCCCAGCAGTAGCCCCAGCCCCCAGCTCTAGTGATAGCATTGAGCCCAGCAGTAGCCCCAGCCCCCCAGCTCTAGTGATAGCATTGAGCCAGCAGTAGCCCAGCCCCCCCAGCTCTAGTGATAGCATTGAGCCAGCAGTAGCCCCAGCCCCCAGCCTCTAGTGATAGCATTGAGCCAGCAGTAGCCCCAGCCCCCCAGCTCTAGTGATAGCATTGAGCCAGCAGTAGCCCCAGCCCCCAGCTCTAGTGATAGCATTGAGCCCAGCAGTAGCCCCAGCCCCCCAGCTCTAGTGATAGCATTGAGCCCAGCAGTACCCCAGCTGCCCCCCAGCTCTAGTGATAGCATTGAGCCCAGCAGTAGCCCCAGCCCTCCAGCTCTAGTGATAGCATTGAGCCCAGCAGTAGCCCCAGCCCCCAGCTCTAGTGATAGCATTGAGCCCAGCAGTAGCCCAGCCCCCCAGCTCTAGTGATAG
>CM010929.2:1377631257-1377701016 GCA_002915635.3 Ambystoma mexicanum
CAACTGCTAGCACACACACAGCTAATGGAACCTGCAATATACACACTGCTAGCACACACACAGCTAATGGAACCTGCAATATACACACTGCTAGCCAACACACAGCTAATGGAACCTGCAATATACACACTGCTAGCACACACAGCTAATGGAACCTGCAATATACACACTGCTAGCCACACACAGCTAATGGAACCTGCAATATACACACTGCTAGCAACAACACAGCTAATGGAACCTGCAATATACACACTGCTAGTCACACACAGCTAATGGAACCTGCAATATACACACTGCTAGCCACACACAGCTAATGGAACCTGCAATATACACACTGCTAGCAACACACAGCTAATGGAACCTGCAATATACACACTGCTAGCCAACACACAGCTAATGGAACCTGCAATATACACACTGCTAGCAACACACAGCTAATGGAACCTGCAATATACACACTGCTAGCCAACACACAGCTAATGGAACCTGCAATATACACACTGCTAGCCACACACAGCTAATGGAACATGCAATAAACACACTGCTAGCAACACACAGCTAATGGAACCTGCAATATACACAGTGCTAGCCACACACAGCTAATGGAACCTGCAATATACACACTGCTAGCAAACACACAGCTAATGGAACCTGCTAATATACACACTGCTAGCACACACAGCTAATGGAACCTGCAATATACACACTGCTAGCACACACAGCTAATGGAACCTGCAATATACACGCTGCTAGCCACACACAGCTAATGGAACCTGCAATATACACACTGCTAGCACACACAGCTAATGGAACCTGCAATATACACACTGCTAGCCACACACAGCTAATGGAACCTGCAATATACACACTGCTAGCAACACACAGCTAATGGAACCTGCAATATACACACTGCTAGCAACACACAGCTAATGGAACCTGCAATATACACACTGCTAGCCACACACAGCTAATGGAACCTGCAATATACACACTGCTAGCACACACACAGCTAATGGAACCTGCAATATACACACTGCTAGCCACACACAGCTAATGGAACCTGCAATATACACACTGCTAGCAACACACAGCTAATGGAACCTGCAATATACACACTGCTAGCCACACACAGCTAATGGAACCTGCAATATACACACTGCTAGCCACACACAGCTAATGGAACCTGCAATATACACACTGCTAGCACACACACAGCTAATGGAACCTGCAATATACACACTGCTAGCACACACACAGCTAATGGAACCTGCATTATACACACTGCTAGCCAACACACAGCTAATGGAACCTGCAATATACACACTGCTAGCAACACACAGCTAATGGAACCTGCCAATATACACACTGCTAGCACACACACAGCTAATGGAACCTGCAATATACACACTGCTAGCCACACACAGCTAATGGAACCTGCAATATACACACTGCTAGCCACACACAGCTAATGAACCTGCAATATACACACTGCTAGCCACACACAGCTAATGGAACCTGCAATATACACACTGCTAGCACACACACAGCTAATGGAACCTGCAATATACACTGCTAGCACACACAGCTAATGGAACCTGCAATATACACACTGCTAGCCACACACAGCTAATGGAACCTGCAATATACACACTGCTAGCAATACACACAGCTAATGGAACCTGCAATATACACACTGCTAGCCACACACAGCTAATGGAACCTGCAATATACACACTGCTAGCCACACACAGCTAATGGAACCTGCAATATACACACTGCTAGCCACACACAGCTAATGGAACCTGCAATATACACACTGCTAGCCACACACAGCTAATGGAACCTGCAATATACACACTGCTAGCCACACACAGCTAATGGAACCTGCAATATACACACTGCTAGCAACACACAGCTAATGGAACCTGCAATATACACACTGCTAGCAAACACACAGCTAATGGAACCTGCAATATACACACTGCTAGCCACACACAGCTAATGGAACCTGCAATATACACACTGCTAGCAACACACAGCTAATGGAACCTGCAATATACACACTGCTAGCAACACACAGCTAATGGAACCTGCAATATACACACTGCTAGCCACACACAGCTAATGGAACCTGCAATATACACACTGCTAGCAACACACAGCTAATGGAACCTGCAATATACACACTGCTAGTCACACACAGCTAATGGAACCTGCAATATACACACTGCTAGCCACACACAGCTAATGGAACCTGCAATATACACACTGCTAGCCACACACAGCTAATGAAACCTGCAATATACACACTGCTAGCAATACACACAGCTAATGGAACCTGCAATATACACGCTGCTAGCCACACACAGCTAATGGAACGTGCAATATAAACACTGCAAGCCACACACAGCCAATGGATCTGCAATATACACACTGCTAGCACACACAGCTAATGGATCCTGCAATATACACACTGCTAGCCACACACAGCTAATGGAACCTGCAATATACACACTGCTAGCAACACACACAGCTAATGGAACCTGCAATATACACACTGCTAGCCACACACAGCTAATGGAACCTGCAATATACACACTGCTAGCCACACACAGCTAATGGAACCTGCAATATACACACTGCTAGCAACACACAGCTAATGGAACCTGCAATATGCACACAGCTAGCAACACACATACATAATGGAACCTGCAATATACACACTGCTAGCAACACACAGCTAATGGAACCTGCAATATACACGCTGCTAGCCACACACAGCTAATGGAACCTGCAATATACAGACTGCTAGCAACACACAGCTAATGGAACCTGCAAAATGCACACTGCTAGTCACACTCAGCTAATGGATCCTGCAATATACACACTGCTAGCAACACACAGCTAATGGAACCTGCAATATACACACTGCTAGCCACACACAGCTAATGGAACCTGCAATATACACACTGCTAGCAACACACACAGCTAATGGAACCTGCAATATACACACTGCTAGCAACACACAGCTAATGGAACCTGCAATATACACACTGCTAGCCACACACAGCTAATGGAACCTGCAATATACACACTGCTAGTCACACACAGCTAATGGAACCTGCAATATACACACTGCTAGCCACACACAGCTAATGGAACCTGCAATATACACACTGCTAGCAACACACAGCTAATGGAACCTGCAATATACACACTGCTAGCCACACACAGCTAATGGAACCTGCAATATACACACTGCTAGCAACACACAGCTAATGGAACCTGCAATATACACACTGCTAGCAACACACAGCTAATGGAACCTGCAATATACACACTGCTAGCACACACAGCTAATGGAACCTGCAATAAACACACTGCTAGCCACACACAGCTAATGAACCTGCAATATACACAGCTGCTAGCCACACACAGCTAATGGAACCTGCAATATACACACTGCTAGCAACACACAGCTAATGGACCTGCAATATACACACTGCTAGCACACACAGCTAATGGAACCTGCAATATACACACTGCTAGCCACACACAGCTAATGGAACCTGCAATATACACACTGCTAGCCACACACAGCTAATGGAACCTGCAATATACACACTGCTAGCAACACACAGCTAATGGAACCTGCAATATACACACTGCTAGCCACACACAGCTAATGGAACCTGCAATATACACACTGCTAGCCACACACAGCTAATGGAACCTGCAATATACACACTGCTAGCCACACACAGCTAATGGAACCTGAATATACACACTGCTAGCCACACACAGCTAATGGAACCTGCAATATACACACTGCTAGCCACACACAGCTAATGGAACCTGAATATACACACTGCTAGCCACACACAGCTAATGGAACCTGCAATATACACACTGCTAGCCACACACAGCTAATGGAACCTGCAATATACACACTGCTAGCCAACACACAGCTAATGGAACCTGTAAATATACACACTGCTAGCCACACACAGCTAATGGAACCTGCAATATAACACACTGCTAGCAACACACAGCTAATGGAACCTGCAATATACACACTGCTAGCCACACACAGCTAATGGAACCTGCAATAGAAAACACTGCTAGCCACACACAGCTAATGGAACCTGCAATATACACACTGCTAGCCACACACAGCTAATGGAACCTGCAATATACACACTGCTAGCCACACACAGCTAATGGAACCTGCAATATACACCTGCTAGCCACAACACAGCTAATGGAACCTGCAATATACACACTGCTAGCAACACACAGCTAATGGAACCTGCAATATACACACTGCTAGCCACACACAGCTAATGGAACCTGCAATATACACACTGCTAGCAACACACAGCTAATGGAACCTGCAATATACACACTGCTAGTCACACACAGCTAATGGAACCTGCAATATACACACTGCTAGCCACACACTGCTAATGGAACCTGCAAAATACACACTGCTAGCAATACACACAGCTAATAGAACCTGCAATATACACGCTGCTAGCCACACACAGCTAATGGAACCTGCAATATACACACTGCTAGCCACACACAGCTAATGGAACCTGCAATATACACACTGCTAGCAACACACAGCTAATGGAACCTGCAATATACACGCTGCTAGCCACACACAGCTAATGGAACCTGCAATATACACACTGCTAGCCACACACAGCTAATGGAACCTGCAATATACACACTGCTAGCAATACACACAGCTAATGGAACCTGCAATATACACACTGCTAGCCACACACAGCTAATGGAACCTGCAATATACACACTGCTAGCCACACACAGCTAATGGAACCTGCAATATACACACTGCTAGCAATACACACAGCTAATGGAACCTGCAATATACACACTGCTAGCACACACAGCTAATGGAACCTGCAATATACACACTGCTAGCAACACACATACATAATGGAACCTGCAATATGCACACTGCTAGCAACACACAGCTAATGGAACCTGCAATATGCACACTGCTAGCAACACACAGCTAATGGAACCTGCAATATGCACACTGCTAGCAACACACAGCTAATGGAACCTGCAATATACACACTGCTAGCCACACACAGCTAATGGAACCTGCAATATACACACTGCTAGCAACACACAGCTAATGGATCCTGCAATATACACACTGCTAGCCACACACAGCTAATGGAACCTGCAATATACACACTGCTAGCCACACACAGCTAATGGAACCTGCAATATAACACACTGGAACCTGTAATATAAACACTGCTAGCACATATGAACTGCTAGCACACCACAACAGCTAATGGAACCTGCATATACACACTGCTAGCCACACACAGCTAATGGAACCTGCAATATACACACTGCTAGTCACACACAGCTAATGGAACCTGCAATATACACACTGCTAGCCACACACAGCTAATGGACATACGCTGCTAGCAACACACAGCTAATGGATCCTGCAAAATGCACACTGCTAGTCACACACAGCTAATGGATCCTGCAATATACACACTGCTAGCCACACACTGCTAATGGAACCTGCAATATACACACTGCTAGCAATACACACAGCTAATGGAACCTGCAATATACACGCTGCTAGCCACACACAGCTAATGGAACGTGCAATATAAACACTGCTAGCCACACACAGCTAATGAAACCTGCAATATACACACTGCTAGCAATACACACAGCTAATGGAACCTGCAATATACACGCTGCTAGCCACACACAGCTAATGGAACCTGCAATATAAACACTGCTAGCCACACACAGCTAATGGACTCTGCAATATACACACTGCTAGTCACACACAGCTAATGGAACCTGCAATATACACGCTGCTAGCCACACACAGCTAATGGATCCTGCAATATGCACACTGCTAGCCACACACAGCTAATGGAACCTGCAATATACACACTGCTAGCAAACACAGCTAATGGAATCTGCAATATACACACTGCTAGCCACACACAGCTAATGGAACCTGTAATATACACACTGCTAGTCACACACAGCTAATGGAACCTGCAATATACACGCTGCTAGCCACACACAGCTAATGGAACCTGCAATATACAGACTGCTAGCAACACACAGCTAATGGAACCTGCAATATACACACTGCTAGCAACACACAGCTAATGGATCCTGCAATATACACACTGCTAGCCACACACTGCTAATGGAACCTGCAATATACACACTGCTAGCAATACACACAGCTAATGGAACCTGTAATATACACGCTGCTAGCCACACACAGCTAATGGAATGTGCAATATAAACACTGCTAGCCACACACAGCTAATGGATTCTGCAATATCCACACTGCTAGTCACACACAGCTAATGGAACCTGCAATATACACACTGCTAGTCACACACAGCTAATGGAACCTGCAATATACACGCTGCTAGCCACACACAGCTAATGGAACCTGCAATATACACACTGCTAGCAACACACAGCTAATGGATCCTGCAATATACACACTGCTAGCCACACACTGCTAATGGAACCTGCAATATACACACTGCTAGCAATACACACAGCTAATGGAACCTGCAATATACACGCTGCTAGCCACACACAGCTAATGGAATGTGCAATATAAACACTGCTAGTCACACACAGCTAATGGTTTCTGCAATATGCACACTGCTAGCCACACACAGCTAATGGATCCTGCAATATAAACACAGCTAGCCACACACAGCTAATGGAACCTGCAATATAAACACTGCTAGTCACACACAGCTAATGGTTTCTGCAATATACACACTGCTAGTCACACACAGCTAATGGAACCTGCAATATACACACTGCTAGCCACACACAGCTAATGGAACCTGCAATATACACACTGCTAGCCACACACAGCTAATGGATCCTGCAATATACACACTGCTAGCCACACACTGCTAATGGAACCTGCAATATACACACTGCTAGCCACACACAGCTAATGGAACCTGCAATATACACGCTGCTAGCCACACACTGCTAATGGAACCTGCAATATACACACTGCTAGTCACACACAGCTAATGGAACCTGCAATATACACGCTGCTAGCCACACACAGCTAATGGATCCTGCAATATAAACACAGCTAGCCACACACAGCTAATGGAACCTGCAATATAAACACTGCTAGTCACACACAGCTAATGGTTTCTGCAATATCCACACTGCTAGTCACACACAGCTAATGGAACCTGCAATATACACACTGCTAGTCACACACAGCTAATGGAACCTGCAATATACACGCTGCTAGCCACACACAGCTATTGGATCCTGCAATATACACGCTGCTAGCCACACACTGCTAATGGATCCTGCAATATACACGCTGCTGGCAACACAGGGCAATTCCAGCATTGTGGTGCGGGTGGATTGAAAGCCACGTCCTGGCAATAATATTGCACTGGTGCTGCCACCGAACGATGGTTGGAAAGTTGAGCACCAATTATTACTACACGCATTTCCGGTCAGCACACTTCCGCAGTAGATTTTGTGATCCTTCTACGGCCTGAAGCACAGTCTGAAGGACTCTTGGTAAGAACTGTTCCCATCAGAAAAGAGGCAATCCAGACTAAATTAATATGCCACACCCCAAACACTGCATGGCATTTTGCCATCACAGGAAGCCAGGAGTGAAGTGTGACTGATGACTGTAGGCATAAGAAGCACATCCGGGCACTTTTTTTCTGAACACAAACAACAAATAGCTGGAGCACAAGAAAAGCGGTTTATAACAATGGTGCACATGTCCACACGACTGCATCACTTCCAGGCACACTCGGCAATATTGCACTGTCCAGGCACCGCCTCTGATGGGATTCTGCCAGTACACCAGGTGTGCAGAATCCAGAGATATGCCACTAGTTAGAGAGACCTTCACCTGCTCTCGCCCATAATCCTGCTGACCTTGACTGGTCCGCTTGGGCAGCACTTGAGGGCTGAACACCATCTGACATTAGCACCCCCTTTTCTTCATCCGTCAGAAATAGCATCCACTCTACAAACTAAGATATGTTCCCTCGGCTTGAGCCCTACAAACATGCCAACAGTTTGGGCTTTTGTGTAGGAATGAGAAAGGCACTTGCCAGGCACCCCTGTAGTGGTGTTAAATGGGCATTAATGTGAGCCCTAAGAGTTCCCACCCCAAAACACCTCCTTATGGGGGGGGCAGACACCCTCCTCATATGCCATTTCTCCCCATCTGTACTCTAATGGAATAGTTTCGGGTTAGAGATCGCAAGCAACACCTAATAGCCCAAACTAAAAAATTGAAGGCCAATAAAGACAGCAAGCGTTGTCGGTGCCTTTGTAAGGTGTTAAATCACAAGCAACAGGGCAACTTCCAAGGATATGAAATTACTATAACATGCAGAGCTGTTACACATACGCAGCAAGTAAACAGTAGTTACCAATTTCGTAGTAAGCGCTGGAAGGAGCAGAGGTGGCCAAAGCAAACATAGGTGGGCTGGTGGTAACGGCACCAAGCCCGAGTTAATAGGTCCGAGCGTAGCCAGAGTGTACTGTTACCACCCGTTCCAGCATGTGGAATGGATGCTTATTGCTATTCGCACCCCCGTTTTGAAATCAGGGTGATAGGGCATGTATAACTTTCCTGTACACAAGTGTTTCTAGGTTTGACAAAGACCAATGTATTTTGTTTGAATAAATGGGACCCCTCACGGCGCCCTGTTCATTGAGACAAAATACTTTAGTAAGATGGCTGCCATGGATCAGGAAGGTGGGGCTCCACACAGAGCCCCTCTTTCATTTCCATGGTGGCCAGGAGGGCAACAGAGCAGCAGCAGCAGTGGCGAAGTAAATAGGTAAGTGGGTGAGAGTGTGGGAGGGATGGGAAATATGACATGAATGGAAGGGAGGGAGGGTAGGGGGAAGATGGTGGGGTGACTAGTAGCTGTCAGGAACCTTGGAGTGCAGGCTTCGGTCATAGGATTCTGCCCGCGATCTCAGAAACCCGATATATTGCATCCCGGTCCCTGGTGCTAATTGTATTTTTCTACCTACCTGTCTGCATTGAATTATTGTGTGGCATGTGTGTTTACTCATTGTGGGCCCTTGCCCCCACTCACTCTCACGAGATAAGCCTTGACTGCTCTCTACGGCTACCTTGATTGGGTTTGGCTACCCTCTCAGAGTTCCTTGTTTACTACAACTAAGGTGGCCTCCTGAAACCCAACCACTAGGCCAGATTTAGAATCTAGTTTAACATCTGGTGACTTCTAATGAAAGATAATCTATTGGAAAAGGTCTTTCCAAGGTAGAGGGGTCCCGATTAAACTGGAAACCATTTCAGTGAGCAATTGGCCAAATCCTGAGTTCTACATGGGGACTTCACGGGGGGATTTTGAGAGAAATCATTGTCACAGCGGTGACCAGAGCCCAAACCTGCACTGCTGGTGAACTTGCAGCTGCTCAGTGGAGCAGGGAAGCTGATCACAGCACAAAAGCAGGATCCCACCATTGGGAAATTCTACCAATCTTTAGAAGATCCAATCAGTTTTCCTCTGACCAAATCAGATCATCAAGGAAAGGAAGACCTCTGCGTTCTGAAGATATTTCAGAAGATGTTCAAGACTAAAGACAAACGGTTGATGAGGAAGCCCCAGTCTGGGCAAGGCCAGTGGGTGCTATCTACCTCATTCCAAAGTATGATCTTAGGCCAGTGGGTGCTATCTACCTCATTCCAAAGTATGTTATTAAACCAGTGGGTGGTATCTACCTCCTTAAAAAGTATGATCTTAAACCAGTGGGTGGTATCTACCTCCTTCCAAAGTATGATCTTAGACCAGTGGGTGGTATCTACCTCATTCCAAAGTATGATCTTAGACCAGTGGGTGGTATCTTAGACCAGTGGGTGGTATCTACCTAATTCCAAAGTATTGTGCCTGTCTGAAGTGAGGTAGCTTGTGATGTCATTGGAATGTTTATTAGTGGATAATGGAATGTTCTGAGTTAGTGTTCTGTGCAGAGGCAGTTACAGCTGGCTGGCCCTGGGTGATGGGAGCCAGTGTTTGTCTCAGCTAATGTCCTTTATGTCCTCATGTGGAACTGTAACTATTAAGTTGGAATAAACTTACATGAAGTTAATCTTAAAGAGCCTGGAACCTGCTTTTTAACACAAAGGATGATCTTAGACCAGTTGGTGGTATCTACCTCATTCCAAAGTATGATGTGAAATGATGCTCATGACCGGCAACTGCCGGTTCTAGGGGATTTCAAAAGACTTGTGCGAAAAGTCACTTACTGGCCACACATGGGCCAGGATCTCAATACATGTTTAAAAAGTTGTTGTGTGTATGCTTAGTTCCAACTGAGTTCTCCGACTCACAGAGCCCCTCTAGGTAAAAGAGAAATGACGCTACGTAGACTTCATTGGGCCAGCCACTCATTCTTCCAGAGGAAACAAATGCATGTTGACGGTGACATGTCTCTTCCCCAAAAGGATTGAGTGCCCTTGTGCCCAAATTGTACGGCAAAGACAGCCACCATTTTGATAATCAACCACATATTTTCTCATTTCGGTATTCCACAAAGGATCGAGTCTGACAGGACTGTCATCTTACAAGTGAGGTGATGACTAAGATGTGGGAAATTTTAGAAATGAAAAGAAAACTGCACATTGCCTCCCACTCAGCATTGAACAGAGGTGTAGAGAGATACAACACAATTGTGAGCATCTTGAAGAAGGTGGTTGATTCTGAACCAAGTTGGGACATCAGATTGCGGCCTGTCCTCATGGCCCTCAGACCAACAGCTTCTTCCACCAAGATGTCTCCATTTCAGTTAATGACTGGATGAAAAATGGTATTACCTCAACGTCTGCTTTACAAAACTCAGGCGCAGGCACAGATGAACACCACGACTACTCATGAATACATTGAGAATGTGAGGAAGAACCTACAGCATGTTTTTGCAGATGCTCAGCACAATCTGAAGAAGTCTGCTAAGGGATGAGGACTTTCTAGGACCTAAAATCAACCAAATGGGAGTATGAGGTAGGTGACGAGGTTTGCTGCCATCATTATCAGCGGAACCAAGCCAACGAGAAATAGCATCAACCTTCACGGCAACGTGATTATGACATCATGGACTTCCGCTGTCCCCTATAAGATCTGCATCCCAAAAGGAGATCCGATTGAGGGAAACTGGGTCCCTATGTATCAGCTGAAAACCCATCGCCCTCAACCAGCTTTGAGAAGGATTGAGGAGCCAGCCACAGTCAGGGGTGAAACCAATTCTGAAGACTGAAGACCAGAAAAAGCAAAGGAACAAAAAATAATAATAATACAAAAGTGCAAGAGAATGACTGGATTAAATTATTTGTATTCATGACAATTGATGACCAACTATGAACGGGATGCAAGTCTTTATATGTGCTACAAAACCAGCCTTTCCACCCCTCTAGCCCATTCGTGTTGGTTCAGGCTTCCTCGCTACGCTCGGTCACAATCACATACTTGTTGCAAATATTTACACCCTCCAAAAAAACAACTCAGCCGTCACCAGTGGTGGCTGGTAGATTTGTGGACCAGGCACCACCCCTTCTTTCTATGTTACCTTAAAGATTTAAGCTTTGATTAAAACACCCATTTACCTTTTTCACTTGCAGTAGTGCATGCCCCTGCAGCGGCATAATCATCATGGACATTGCGCACATGTGGTGGTCCAGACCGGCCTGGGGTGTGGAGTGCCCTGGGCTTTGTTAGGGAGCTTTGGGGGGCTCCCACAGCATGGCTCACAGGGGACCTGCCACATTATATGCTACGCCAGTGGGCACCACTGGGTCTGACAAAGGGGTAGTGTGCAGTGCGCGCCTTCAAGTCTGCCAGTGAGTCCCCGGGTGAGAAGCAACTCATTATGGAATTATGCGTGCATCAATGACGTTACATTAAGTGGTGGTGGAAGTCCTCTGGCACCCAGTATTACACTTACATTAAAAAAGGGGGTCTTGGGTATATTGAAAGAAACTTTCCCAGCTATTAAACTGCAGCAAAATTAACATTATCGGGTGCACTCCCCTCTGTGCACGCAGACCAGTCTAATAGGTTTCTTCTATCGTAGAGGTAGCTGACTCGGATACATTTATAACCCGGGAATTTTGTGTATACTAAATTCTGGTCAATGATTTAATTTTCAGGCCTTGGTCGGGCAGCATTTTTCTCCTGGGTAAACAGCAGGGCACGCCTCCCAAGGTAGTGATTTTTGGCTTGTTTAACACAGCAACGCCACAGATAACGCGTACTTCTGTGTCCTTCTGTGTCCATTGATCTATAGATTTTTCATACACTAGCTGTAGCCTGCGTTACAGATTTTGGTTAGAAATACTGCATTATGTATGTTTTACATACAGACCAAACATCGAATCTGGAAAATTACACTCCCCAAATGTGTGATTGTGGATAAATCACGCCTCCCTGTACCTTGGTTCTTATATCTGGCTGAAATGAGAGCACCTGGAAAAAGAGGTGCTAGACGCATCTGAAAAAACAAAAGGTCATTTGCCATCACTTCCTGTGCGGTCACAAGGGGCCAATGGTCATGTGATGTCACTTCCACTACCCCTGGAATGTTGGTGAAATGACTTCTCTGATGTAACACATGGCTAATCTTCACAGTTCTGTCTATCATAACACATTTTCTGTCCCCACATTACTTGTGAATGCAACACATTGTCTCCCCATCAAATACATCCAAGTGCAACACATGTTCTGCCCCCAAATATATCTAGGTGTAACAGTGTCTGCCTCATAAAATATGGGTTTGGAGAGAGGGTGCTGCGTTGGGAGGTTGTGTTGGCGATGGTGTTGTGGGGAGTGGGAGGGGAAAGTGTGTTGGGGATGGCGAGGGCTTGGAGTGGGGAGGGTGTGTTGGGTATGGTATTGTGGGGAGAAGGCTGGGGTGGTGTTGTGGGGAGAGGGCAGGCGGGTGGGGAGGGTGTGTTGGCGATGGTGTTGTGAGGAGGGTATGTTGGGGATGATGTTGTAGGGAGGGTGGACGTGGGTGGGGAGGGTGTGTTGGGGATGGTGTGAGAGGGCATGTTGGGGGATGATGTTGTAGGGAGGGTGGACATGGGTGGGGAGGGTGTGTTGGCCGATGGTGTTGTGAGGAGGGTATGTTGGGGATGCTGTTGTAGGGAGGGTGGACGTGGGTGGGGAGGGTGTGTTGGGGATGGTGTGAGGAGGGCATGTTGGGGATGATGTTGTAGGGAGGGTGGACATGGGTGGGGAGGGTGTGTTTGGGATGGTGTTGTGAGGAGGGTATGTTGGGATGCTGTTGTAGGGAGGGTGGACGTGGGTGGGGAGGGTGTGTTGGGGATGGTGTTGTGAGGAGGGTATGTTGGGGATGGTGTTGTAGGGAAGGTGGACGTGGGTGGGGAGGGTGTGTTGGGGATGGCGTTGTGAGGAGGGTATGTTGGGGATGCTGTTGTAGGAAGGGTGGACGTGGGTGGGAGGGTGTGTTGGGGATGGCGTTGTGAGGAGAGTATGTTGGGGATGCTGTTGTAGGAAGGGTGGACATGGGTGGGGAGGGTGTGTTGGCGATGGCGTTGTGAGGAGGGTATGTTGGGGATGCTGTTGTAGGGAGGGTGGGCGTGGGTGGGGAGGGTGTGTTGGCGATGGTGTTGTGAGGAGGGTATGTTGGGGATGCTGTTGTAGGAGGGTGACGTGGTGGAGAGGGTGTATTGGGGAGGTGTTGTGAGGAGGGTATGTTGGGATGGTGTTGTAGGGAGGGTGGACATGGGTGGCAGGGTGTGTTGGGGATGGTGTTGTGAGAGGGTATGTTGGGGATGGTGTTGTAGGGAGGTGGACTGGGTGGGCAGGGTGTGTTGGGGATGGTGTTGTAGGGAGGGTGGACGTGGGTGGGGAGAGTGTGTTGGGGATGGCGTTGTGAGGAGGGTATGTTGGGGATGCTGTTGTAGGGAGGGTGGACGTGGGTGGGAAGGGTGTGTTGGTGATGCCCACTACTAAGGCCCCTGTCTAGCAGCAGTCTCTTTCCTTTGCTTCATCTTTGCTGACAATCTAAGGGGGCTCCTCTTCCTCACCGCAGCTGCCCGCTGTGCTGCAGAGGCTCCTTCTCCCCAATGAAGCACTGGAGCCGCTTAACTACATTAGCCTTCCTCACTCGAGGTAACTCTTTTTGGGCTTGAAGTAGATCAAGTGGTGCATGTTTTTCTTCACAGAGCTACATGCCAGATTATTTTACTGGCACATGTGGGTGGGATTTACATCATCGTGCTCCTTTCAATCTCGTGGTCTTTTACTATGTGGGGCCATCCTCTCCCAAGATGGCCACCTCACTCACTAGCACTGGAGTGCCCTTGTGAGTCCTCCCCATGCAGCCGTGATTGGTTGCAGCACCTCCAATTTTGACTAATCAGGGAGCAGGCAGGCAAACACCGGCCCCCACCCAAGGCCCTGGTCTGGGCCATGGGAGGGCGCAGAGGGCATGCCCAACCAGTTTCCCCGCAACACCTCTCCCGCTATAACCTATCAGCCCCATGGAACAGCCACCCAGCATGTGCCAACTCACAAACTTGTGCTCTGCAACTTTGTTCTCACACCACAAATACCCATGAGTCTTTTCCTGGGCATTGTTATGCCTTTTAACCAACTCCCACAGTTGTCTGAACCTGGGTGTGCCTTTTCCATTTCACCTTCATTCTTAACCAAATCCTCTCTCCTTAATGCATCTCTGTGCATGTTTTCACCCCCATTTTGCATTGTCTTTGCTGTGCTTTTGTTAATTCAGATCCCGGTGTGTTTCTAACATCATTTCACCCCATTTCTCCCATTGCATCAGTGTTCTTGCTTCTCGTGGCTACTAGTGAGTTTGTGCTGGTGCTGTGCAATACAGTCCTTCCACTATTTTCCTTCCTATCTTCCTCCACCCATTGGTACTCACCATACCCCTATCTATTCCAATTGCTATACCATCGCTTATCCTCCCACTCTCATGAAGTCTGGAAGAATAAAAAGTTTATGTTTTAAACTTCCTGACCACTAACCTCGGCCTACCGATTGTGGACACCTATGTCAGTGCTACTTCCAGAAATATTTTCACTGATATCCTCTTTTCTGTCTCCTCCCCAGATCTTTGGACTCCTCATCTCATCTCTACTCTCTCTCCCCTCTCATCTTCACCCATTAATGGTGGCACTAGATGGGACGTACTCTTGGCGGGATCATCATCCGGGTGTATCATTACTGTCTATTATAATGGCACCATCACTGCTCGGTGTCCTCAACCCAACCTCCTGCTCCTCCTCTTTGACCAGCACTTTCCATCCCTCATTAACTTCCTTTCCCCACCTGCTACTCCTTTCCCTCTGTCCCCCCTCCTCTGACTTGTGTACCACGCCCCTGTATCCCTCGTTGGAAAACCTTCACAGGCAGTGACCTCTTGCATCTAATCACGCTTAAAGATCGCTCGGATACAAAACACTCTACCGACATCTGCCTTCTCCTTGAAGACAATATCTTCGCTCTTATGGAGATGTGGTTCAACGCCAGCTCAGTCACTGCTTTCCACTCCCACTTCCCTAATGGCTATAAGATCATCTCAAAGCCTCGCCCCAACCGTGCTGGCGGTGGAGTTGCCCTGATCTCCCCCGAGTGGGTCCCTCCTTCCCTCATACCCAGCCAGCCATACTCCTCCGAGAGCCTGGTCTGCAAGCTGACCATCACTCCTTCCTCAATGAACAATTGCCACTCTCTACAGGCCTCCTGGGTCTACTACCCCGTTCTTCTCTGAATGGACTGATTTCTCCTCTTCTCTCCTCACATCAGCCTCAACTCTTTATCCTGGGTGACTTAAACATACACCTAGACTCTTCCATTATGGCATCTACTCATTTCCGCGGCCTGTGTACTTTGCTCCCCCTCTCCATTCTGCACTCTGGTCCTACCCACTCAGCTGGACACACTCTTAATGCCATCACCCACACTGACCTATTTCTCTCCTCCCCACTCCCACCTCACTTTCCTGGTCAGACCATTGCCTCCTCTCCTCTCACCTGGCTCCTCTCATCTGATCACACCTCCCCAAGCCCTGCCAACCTCATTCACAAACATCTGTCTGATGAAACTAGTGTCAGTGGCTGATTCGCATCGACCTTCATCTTCTCCACTGCAGACTACCTCTCAACTCTGCTCTCAGTGACCTCCATCTTGCCATCACAAACACTCTTGAGATTCTTTCTCCAGTTATGTGGATCCACCTGAAACATGCCTCCAAGCATAAAACCTGGTACGACTCTGAACCTGCGGCCATGAAATGCAAGCGCAGGGCTGCGGAATGGAAGTTGCAGACCTCAGGCTCATCGTCTGAAAAACTGGCCTGTCGCCTTCTCCAAAGGCAATTCCTACTCCGTTTGCTCCAAGAAAAGGGCCCACACCCAGGCTCACATCTCTGGTGCATCCAACAACAGGGCAAGGAACTAGCCAGCCCTTCCACAGTCTCCACCAAAACTCTTCCCTCCCAGGACCTATGCAATGCACTGGACACACTTCACTGCAAAAACTCAGGACATCCTGAGCACCCTTGCTTTCCACCCCCGGCCCCCCTCTGCCTTCCCCACTTCCTTCTCTCCTATCACACCTGATGATGTCACTAGTATTGTCCGCTCTATGAAGGTCTCCACCAAACAGGTCTCCCCTGTTCTTCAGAACCATTAAGGACAATATCGGCCCCCTTTCCCCTGCACCTGCCGACTTCTGCAATCACTCTCTTGCTACTGGATCTTTCCCCTTCTCCCTCAAGCATTCGTGCCCCCCCACCCGCTCCTGAAAAACAAACCTTCTACAGACCTGTCTTATCCAGCTAACTACCACCCCATCTCTATCACCCCCTTCCTTGGGACACTCCTGGAGATGCTGGTCTTCCCCCAACTGAGTCAGCACACAGCTTGCTGGTTGCTTATATGGCCATCAATCTGGATTCTGAGCATCTAGAGGCATGGAAACTCTCCTGAACACCCGTGAGGAACTGCTCGCTGCTCAGGATTCTAACTCTCCAGCTCTTCTCATTCTACTGGATATCTCCTCTCATCATAAAACAGCTCTACAATACCCCAATTATCTCGGAGTGAGCACTAGACTGCCTGACTTTATTCCTCAATGACCGTCCTTCCAAGGTTCTCCTAGGCTCTTTCTCCATCTCCACGTGCAGTGTCCCCCATGGCTCCAACCTTACCCCCTGGCTGTAACATCTCTCTTGCTCTGCATGCACACCCAATTTCCACCTTCTCCCCTCACTTCCAGTGTTATACAGCTAACACAACTCTTCTTCAAACTTCCCTCAGATTCTCTCCTTACTTCCGCCATCATTCCTGACTACCTGTCATCCAGTCCTGGTGTGCCTCCAATTATCTCTGCCTCAATGCCAGCAAGACTGAGATCCGTCCCACTGGCACACCTGCCCACTTTCTTGCCCTCACTCTGGCCTCCCTCCATGAGCTCTCCCCCTTCTTCATCTGAAGCCAAAAACCTTGGAGTCATGTTGGAATCATCTTTTCATCCTCCCTCACATCCGGGTCCTTGCCAAGAAGACCCACTTTCAACTCTGCCTTCTCAAATGAATCGTTCCTTTCCTCATTTTCCCCCAGAGGCTCAATGTCTCTAGAGCTCTGGTTCTCTCTAGGCTAGCCTACTGCCTCTTCCTTAAACTACCCTCTTCCTTTCTGCGACCCCTCCAGCCAATCTATAATAGGGCTGCAAGACTCATCATGGCCTCAAGCCCAGCGACCGCATCACTCCAGCCCTAAAATCTCTCCACTAGCTCCAAGTTACTTCAAGGATCAAATTCAAATCCCTCTGCATAATCCATAGGCCCGTCTGGGGCCAGGGACCATGGTATTTGCAACTCACTAACTAAATGCTCTCCCTCCAGATCTTTACGTTCCTCCGGCATCAACACCGAAGAATTGCTCTCCAATCTTGACTCTAATCTCCCTTCTGTCCACATTCTCCTTGATCTATCCTCCACTTTTGGCACGGTCAACCATGCCACCCTGCTCAGTCGTCTCAGGGACAACCTTGACATTACGGATCAGGCCATGACCTTGTTGACCTTTATCACGGAGCAACCCTCTCAGGACCAACTGGGGTCTTTCCTCTCGTCTATCCCTCTCTTTTCTCTACTTGTGGGGTTCCCCAGAGTTCTTACTTCTCTCACTGGCTCTTCACCCACTACCTGCCACCTCCTGCCCACTGCATCACTACTTTCTATTCCAATCTTTAATGTTATGCGGATGACACTCAGCTCTCTTTCAGGCTCCCCTCAGCCACCTCTGCTTCTTCGCTCATACCAGACTCTCTCACTACAATTTAGGAGTGGTGTGCCACCAATGATCTCTGTCCTAATGCCAGTAAGACCGATACTCCTGGGATATCTCTCGATCCCTCGATCTCACGATCTCTCTCTCTCTCTCTTTCTGTTCCCCCCCCCCACACTCTGGGCCTCTTCCTGCTCCTACAAGTGAGGCTAGGAACCTTGGGATCATCTTTAACTCCACCCTCTTTTTCTCTCCTCACATCTCTGACGTCTCTAAGAAGTCAAACTATTCTCTGGACCTCCTCAGAGGTATTCTTCCTTTTCCCACTTTCCCCCAGAAGCTCACTGTCTCCAGAGGTCTGGTCCTTTCTAGGCTGGACTATTGCAACAGCTGTTGGGATGGAAATTAGTCTGTCCAACCGCTCTGGGCACTTTAGAGTGAGGCAAATCCCATAGAGAGCCGCGCGATGTGCAAGGAGGGAAAGAGTGGTGTTAAAGAAACCTAGGATGCCAGCAATATCACGATCATTATAGATGCATAGACTTAGTGCGTGCATATAAAGAGACACCATTTTATAGTTCTGGAAGACATGTCACCCTACATGGTTGCGCGGTAATCATAGGCCAGGCAGAGCAATATGAGCAGACCCAAATTTTGAGGCCAGATGAGCCTGCACTGCTAACGCCCACAGAAACCTCCCCTTGTCCCCGGACTGTTGTAATTAAGTATTGCAGAGAGAAATGTTCCCTGCATGGCCATGCCCATTCATCACAACCAGGCCAACAGCATGCCTCAAACACCCATCCAGCCCACCAGGAGTAAAGGCACCCACCACTGACCCAATCCAAGAAACCCTGCATTCCACGATAGTGAGTGACCCCAGCCCACAAGCAATAAAACCACTGGTCATAAAATATCCCAGCATGCATGATCATGTCACCTTTTCCCATAAATACACCCCTTTGTAGTGCAGGGTACAGTGAGGGAATACACAATAGATCAAAATGAGTGTGTAAGCCTTGGGTGTGTGGAGTTCGATAGAGACAGCACAGAATGCGTGGGTCAGAATGATTGCATTTCTCCCCTTAACCTCCCAGGTGCATGCCATAATGACGGAATAGCATTAGTTCACAATCACAGCCTTGGAACAGCAACACGTAAAGCGCCTGACCTTCAGTCCCGGGAGAGACGAGCCCAGCTGACCCACGTGGAGACAGATGACAGAGGTGAGACCCAATCGTAGCCTGGTATCCCCTGTGGAGCCGGACCATGTGCACAGTCTTACCAATCAGCTGTGCGGGTTTAGACCCTATAGATGACGCCCTCTGTGACTCTTATAACTTACTGATGATACTCTGACAGAACGTTCTCAAGCAGTAGAGTACTCTGCTGACCCCTTTCCTTGTTGTACAATTAAACCGGGTTATCCTTGCAACCAATCTCTTGACCTTATTCCTTAGATTGTTGTATTCTTGCCTTCAAAGCTTCTTTCTAAATCTTCCTGCCTCTACTCTTTGACCTTTACAACTCATCCAGAACAGGACTGCGAGACTTGTCCTTGGCCTCAAACCCAATCTCTGTGCTGGCTCCCCGTGGCTGCAAGGATCAAGTTCAAGACCCTCTGCATCGTCCACAAGGCTTTCTGGAGCCTGGGGCTGCTCTACCTCCAACTTTCTCTTCCAAAACATCTGTCATGCCTGCGCCATGGGCGCATCCATTTACGCTCAATTTGGACTATATGTTTATCATTTATTTACAACAGACTCTTGGATCCATCTATATTTACTTTGGGAACTTTATTTCCCATTTGCGAGACTTTGCTGCTTACTTATTATTTCCAACAAACTACGCATACCATAATGCACCTGGCTACAAGCATCGATTCCTGGCTGTTCCTATTGGTTATCAAAGGAACTACACCCGCCAGAAGCCCTAGAGACTTGCCCTGCTTCCACCAGCCCAGGAACAGAAAGGGAGGTGGCCGATTGCCTGCAGGTGTGCTTAGCCAGGTGCAACCAATTAGCCTGCCTCTGTGCTGGGCTAGGCAGTATAAAGGCTGCTGCCTGCAGTGGCTCAGCCTCTTGCATCTGAGAGTCCTTCCTCCACCTTTTGCATCTTCCTACGGATCTTGTATGCTGCTTACCTTCATTCCTGATTGGACCCTGCCTTGTTGCTTGCTCCACCCTGCTGCCTCTAGCCATAGCCTTCCAGGCTCCCTGCCTCACAGCCCTGCTCCTCTGGGCTCTCCACACTGCAGCTGATCACGCTCTGCTGCCTTCCAGTCTCCGCCCTTGCCCTGCCGGGCTCTCCACATTGCAGCCGATCACGCTCTGCTGCCCTCCAGCCTCCGCCCTTGCCCTGCCGGGCTCTCCACATTGCAGCCGACCACGCTCTGCTGCCTTCCAGCCGCCGCCCTTGCCCTGCCGGGCTCTCCACATTGCAGCCGATCACGCTCTGCTGCCTTCCAGCCTCCGCCCTTGCCCTGCCAGGCTCTCCACATTGCAGCCGATCACGTTCTGCTGCCTTCCAGCCTCCGCCCTTGCCCTGCCGGGCTCTCCACATTGCAGCCGATCACGTTCTGCTGCCTTCCAGCCTTCGCCCTTTCCCTGCCGGGCTCTCCACATTGCAGCTGATCACGCTCTGCTGCTTTCCAGCCTCAGCCCTTGTCCTCTGGGCTCCCTGCCCCGCAGCCTGCCTCTCTCCGGCTGCCTTCAGCCCTTGTCTTCTGGGCTCCCTGCTCTGCAGCCTGCCTCACTCCGGCTGCCTTCAGCCCTTGTCTTCTGGGCTCCCTGCTCCGCAGCCTACCTCACTCTGGCTACCTGCAGCCCTTGTCCTTTGGGCCTTCCTACTTTGCAGCTTATCACGCTCTGCTGCCTACTACCTACCTTTTCCGCTGGGTTCTCGGCCTAGCAGCCCTCTACAGTCCTCTGCTACCTTCTACGTTCAGCGGCCCTGTCCCTCAGGGTTCACTCCTTACTGCCCGGCCCTTACGGGATCCTTGCCGTGCAGTCTGCTTTACTCTGCTGCCCTAAGCCCTTTCCCTCTGGGCTCTCTACCTTACAGCCCTGCTCCTGTGGGCTTGCTCATTGCTTTCCTGCTCCTCTGAGCTCTCAACCTTGTTCCTTACTGTCCTCTGCTATCCTATCCTGTTACACGACTTTCCCTTCATTTCCTTCTGCTAGTTTGCTATCACCTCCTTTCCTGGATTTGTCTGTAGTATCTTCTCTTGTACTGTTTGTAGACCCTTTTGTACAGAGCTTGTCTGTTGGTTCCCATCAGTCAACCTCTGCCCCTTCCCTTGTCTCGTTTCTACATTACAGACATCCATAGCTGCTGTTCCAAGTCATGAGCAAACAGCGTGGGCCTCTGTTATAGCAAACTGTGCAGAAGGCTAGAGTATTTCCAAGGTTCGTGGAATACTCTTTTCCTATATCTGCATATCTGCATACACCCCAAGAGGGTATTCATTCTGTATCTTTTCCCTTGCTACTCTTGCCTACTCTTCGTTCTCTTTCCTTTCCGCTGTGTGTGTTCTTGTCTGTCCACTTTATTTGGCACAACAACCCAAACCCTTTCTGGGTGTCCTGTGCCACTCTGAATAGAGTGCCATCCGTGACAACATCTTCCTTCTCGAGCTCTCCACTCATCTATCTCCAACTCTAAGGGTCAGATGCTTCTCGAAGCAGAGAGTTGGGGCAGATCCATCTCCTCAGCTGGGGCTTCCCTCTGGAACATCCTTACTGCCTCTTTGAAACTTGAGCAAAACCACCTACGATTCCAAAAGCAAGTCAAAACCTTACCTTTTGCTTCCGCTTTCTCTCTTGATCTCCCCTGCTGCTGCACTGACTGCTCTGTGTACTGGTCACCCTCGCCCTCACTGCCTCCGCGCTCCCCAGCCCTTAAGGGTCTGTATCTGCAGCCCTAGAGTCCCTTCTCTCTGCACGTATGAGCCGCCCGCTGGCTGCACTTCCCCCCTTCACCTCGAACTTCCATGATCATAATGAAACAAAGCCTAGTAAGATCGTTATTTTGTCCTCCCTTTGTTTCTCCCCCCCACCCACCTCCTTGCCTGGTCACTCAAAGAAACACGAACACATGTGCGTGGAGGACGGATCATGCATCTCCACTCCTCAGATCCCGGCATTGGTTGTTGGTTGGAGACCGAGGGAAGTGTAAAGTTGCGTGCTTGACGTACAAGTGCCTGAATGGTCTGGCCCCAGGTTCATCTGTATCATCCGACCAGAGACATACGTTCCAGAGAGAAATGGCGGTTAGTTGCTCCACGCTCCCAACTTGTCTCCAGAGGAGGTTTGAAGTTTTTCGACCTAAGCTCTGAAAACAACTTAAATTGGAAATCAGAGCCTCTCAGTCATTGGGCCAGTTTAGAAAGGTTCTAAAGACCCACTTGTTTAAGTAGAATCATCATGAGGTCCAGCTCTATTGTCATAGCTAGCAGCGTTTTACCATCTGCGCCTGGATACAGATAAAAAATGAAAAATGTGAAGTCGCATTATATACATCATTACTGTGTCAAGCGCTTTGCTAAGCAGTGAACTGGTGGCCAATCTCTTTCCTGAGCTGGCTGCCTCCTATGGAACAGCCTCCCCCTTCCTCTTGAGCCGGATCTCCTCAAATATCGGAAGCTCCTCAAAACTTTCCTTTTCACCTCCTCCTTCTCCCCCTCCTTCCTTCCTTTGATAAACCCCATAGTCACTGAGATTGGTGACAAGGGTCCTTGTGTCCACCTTGGTCCTGGCCTCCCACCCTAATCGCCTTCAGCCTGTGTCCGCTCCCAGCACTTGCCTTGGCACCCTCTGGCCTGTGCCAGCACATCCTGCACATATTTATTGGCTGTTGACCACTCTCACCAAGTGATCTCTGCCAGTCATTTAACAGCTGCTTGCAACTTACCCCCTAGCACTTCCTTCCGTAGAACTCCAAGCTCTTACTCACCCTCCCTCATCCCTTCGCTCGCTCTAAGCTTGCACGTTCTGAATGCTCACAAGGCCTAGTAGGACCGCATCTCTCTCTCATTGTTATATTTGCCTTTCATTCCCATGTTCCCTCTCTGTTACCCTGTGGGCACTTTGAAACACAATTTACTTGATGTATAAGCACCTTACAAATGCACAATCAATAAATCTTACTGTGGGGAAGATTGCAATTAAAACAAGAGTTCTCTTGAAGCCAAGCTGCGATATTCCTCAATGTGCACATGTGCGTAGCAGGTGGATGTAAATGTGCCATCACTTCTTGCTGTACAAGACGTCCATTCCTACCCAATTCACACTCAGTGCATGGCAACACAGCACCCGCAGGCAGCGAGTCCTTCTCTTCTGGGTGTGGCAGGGCCACATCAGGGGGCAAGGGGATATTATGCCTGAAGCACATGTGCGGCATGGCACAAGCAAGAACAATTTGTCCAACCTTCTCTGGCCTGTACATGTGCCTCGTTGTATTCCGCCTCCTGTGGCATCTGGATTTCACATGGGTGTCATCCTCCATGGTAGCTGTGGGTATCCAGAGTCCCCGGTAAGGACAGAGGTCATAGGTGTCAGTGGATGTGACGCCTTTCCCAATGGCATGTTGATAGATACTCTGTGCATGCATTCCATGTATAATGTCACATGACAAGCTTTCCCAACACAGTACTTGCATGTGGGGTCATCCTCTATGAGGCTGCATCGACTCGGTCGTGTGACACCATGCACCCAGCTCAGCCAGCAGTCACCACTTTCAGGGTGCGTCATGGCAGGATGCCATGGTGCCCGTCTTGGGCCTGTGTGTTGCTCCCATGCATGTGCCCTGATGGGCGATTATTTGCACCTTTGCAAGTTTGCGTTGTCTGCATCTATTCCATGATGGCTACATATACATGGTGGCCTAAGTACATCGCATTGGTGAAGTACTGAACTGTATTGTTGTATGTATAGAGTGAGAGAGAGAGAGACAGAGACAGAGACAGAGACAGAGACAGAGACAGAGACAGAGAGAGAGAGAGAGAGAGAGTGTGTGTGTGTGTGCGGCTTGTCAGAGCAGTATGCATTAGAACTTACTACACCATAGTAATTCCTGAGTTCTGTGGGTAGTCCCGCCCCCTCCTCCAGGTCTTTGAGGGGGCATGCATTCTATGGTTGTGGCAATACCCCCTTCACATGTGTGAACAACCTGATTGTTTTTCCCTTCCCACTCCCAGGGGGGTCCTCCAAACAGGTGATCAGGGGAAGGCCATTGCATTTGGATCCATACCTTGGGGGCAAACTAGCGAGGGAGTATCAGCTGGGTGGAGAGTTCTCTGGGATTGGGGAGGGATTACCCAAAAGGTGAGACATGGTAGCCCCACTTTCCAAACACCCTGCCGTCCCTCCCGCACTGGCTCCCTTCTCAACCACTGCAGTCCCGGCCCCCTTGCCAGCCTTGGCTCCTCTGCCGCAGTCTACCTCTGTCCCTCAGGCACTTTGGCCACGTATGGGGGAACCAATCCCCTTGCTCTCCCCGTAAGTCTTTCACAGAGGCCAATCTGCTCCACATTGCAACGCTTAACACTTGCTCAGCTGTCAAACACTCCTCTGACATCTGCAACCTCCTTGAACTCCTGGATCTTGATGTTCTTGTCCTCACTGTAAAATGGTTCAAGGACAGCTCTGTCATTTGTTTTGACACACTGTTCCCAGAAGGCTACACAATACTCTCTCTGCCTAGACCAAACAGAACATGTGGGGGAGTAGCACTGATCTTCTCCGAGTGCATTCCTGGGTTTGTCATTCCCACTCAGGCCTACTCATCCTTTGAGTGCCTGGTCTGCAGACTCTCCCTCTCTCCAAGCTCTTCACTCTTGCTGGCCAACTTCTATCAGCCAACTGGTCAGCCCTCCCTTTTCCTATCGGAATGGACTGACCGGGCTGACCTAGCCTCCTCTCCTCAACTCCTCCTACTGGGTGATTTCAACATCCATCTCAATTCACCTAATTCCTCAGGACCTTTCCGCAATCTTTGCGACTCGCTCTCTCTTTCCATCTTACCCTCTAGCCCAACTCACACTGCTGGCCACACCTTGGGTGCCCTCATCTCAACTGACATTCCTCTATCCCTCTCACTACTTACCTCTCCTGGATGGATCACTCTCTCCTTTCTCCTCACTTGAATCTCGGCACCGTCTCCCGTCTACAAGGTCACCTGACCCATGAAAAGAGCGTCAGTAGCTGCCTTTGCTCATACCTACTCTGCTCCTACTCCTGCAGCTGACTCCCACCCTGACACAGCCCTCTCTATATGTAACCTCTCCATTTCCAACACTCTTGATATTCTTGCCCCCGTCATGCGGGTACGAATTAAGCTTACCAAAAAGTGCAACTCTTGGTACGACTCCGAATGGCTGACCTTAAATGCAAGTGCAGGGCAGCCAACGGAAAGGGGAGGCCTCGGGCGCACCTTCTGACAAACAGGCCTGCCGCCACCTCCTTCAAAGGCAGTATAGACTCTGCATCCGCGCCAAGAAAAGTGTCTTTATTCAAGTCCGTATCTCTGCGGCATCCAATAACACGGCCGAACATTTCAAAGTCTGTAAGAAACTAGCCAACCACAGCCTCCTCCAGCATTGCACCCGCCCAAGCCCTTTGCTCTGACCTGGCTGCACACACTTCACCTGAAAAAACACAGGATATCCTATCCTCTCTCAATTCCTCTCCACCTCATGCACCAAGATCTCTAGTACTGCCCTTGTCCACCCCACCCTTCTCTCTCCCCAGTCACTAGACAAGTCCAGTCTATGAAAGTCTCCTCCAAAACCATCAAGGACAACATCGACTCTCTTGCCCCAGCCTTGGCCGACCTCTGCAACCTCTCCTTCACCACTGGAGTTTTCCCCACTGCTCTTAAGCACTCCTTTGTGCATCGTCTCCTCAGAAAACCTGCTTACCCATCCATTCCGGCAAACTATCGACCAAACTCTGTCACTCCTTTCGTGGGCAAACTCCTGGAGAAGTTGGCTATTTCTCATCTTACCCTCCACACTGAATCTGTTGGTTGATTCCATAACAATCCATATTTATTTTAATTATTTTATTAGAATTATTTTTTCCTCCCCCACCTCCTTTTACTTTTCTCCCCCACCCCCAAAGTGGAGAGTTTGGGGGAGATCGCTATCTACTGCAGGTGCCTCCCTGCCACTCTCTGTCTTGAGTCAGAAGTTCCAGGAACTCATGACTTTCCTCTTCACCGCCTCCTCCTCCTCCTCCTCCTCTCCCCTACTAAACACCTCTTTCTGCACCCTCACTCTCTCTCCTGTATTTCTGCTCAGTTTCGCTGACTGGTGTATCTTCAGAGCCTCACAGGTCCCAAGCTTTTCACGACAGTCTCCTGCACTTGCCGCAGCACTACTGCACTTCAGTTACAATCCATGAGCGTTGTATCTCTCTGCACTAAACCTATATTCTGACACACACACCCTGGTAAGATTGTTTGTGTTTGTCTGGTCTTCCCCCTCCCATGCCTGGTTGTGCTTTGGAAAAGTTGTGTATACACGCATAGTAAATAAACCATCAAACCCCTCAGCCTATGTGCAGTGTCACACCCAGGAGTATCTCACAACTCCTTCCAGACCACAGAAGCCGAATGGTAGTACACCCTCCCACCTTGGTTGGCACAGGTTCGTGATTCTGAGTCCACAGGTAACCATGAGGGAGCTAATGGGGGCAGAAGGGGGTTAGGGAGAAGTTGTGGATAGGAATGGGATGACTGAGGGGGAGGGAACTTGTCATTGGATAGGTACAGGGTTTTTAGGGGAGTGGCATAGAACATACACCTCATCTAGATTAGATCTTATTGAGGTCCTCCCTGCAGTACCCTCCAAACCTGATTCACTAATGTGCCTCTTCTTGTTTAGGTTCAGAGAGTGTGAGTGCACCTGTGCTGCCTGCACAAGAGTGCGACTCTAAACGTACATAAGCTTCGAAAACGAGAGCAAGAGAATCGTCTGCAAAGCCTACAAGTGAACTTTGTGAAATTATGGTCCAAGACAAAGCATTTATACAAATGTGAACTTTGGGGAACGGAAACCCCATGAAAAGTGAAGCCTGTTGTGAGATAACTGAACTTTCTGAGATTAAGAATATTTGACCAGAGGAAGGCTTAATCTGGGAACAGGAACTTGTAAAAGCCCTGCGAAAGGATTGCAACTCTTTTGAAATTTGCAGAACTTTATTGATTCCAAGTCATTCAAGCTTGGGCAAAGGAGGTGTGGGACAGCTCCAACATGGTCTGATGTACATTGAGAAGAAAGCTGTAGAACACCTGCAGTGCTATCCGGACATTATTTGCTAGACCCTTTATGTTGTCCAAACCCCTACACAGTACCTTTCTAGACAGTGAGGGCAAACCTAGGTTAGATACAGACATTCCTTTGATTTTGACTGACGGACTACTCCCATATAAAATAGGGCAAGTTACGCATTCATCCCAACCTCAATCTATAATGGTTTTCAAAACGGTTTCCTTGTGTCTGTGTCCATCCCTCGTCGCCATTTCAATCTCACATGGCGTCTCACTAGGGCTGCAAAATACAGGTTTGTGATGGCACTTGTACTCAGCCAATCTCCAGGTCAGTTGTCCTCTGTGCCTCTCCATGTACCCAGTCAGTGGGTGCCATGTAAACATATCCCAGCGATAAAGTCTCCGAATCGCAGGTGACCGCGTCATTATGGGTGGAGCCAGTGAAGCAGGCACAGCAGTGTGTTATAGCTCCGGATCGCAGGTGACCGGGTCATTATGGGTGGAGCCAGAGAAGCGGGCACAGCAGTGTGTTATAGGTCCGGATCGCAGGTGACCGGGTCATTATGGGTGGAGCCAGAGAAGCGGGCACAGCAGTGTGTTATAGGTCCGGATCGCAGGTGACCGGGTCATTATGGGTGGAGCCAGTGAAGCGGGCACAGCAGTGTGTTATAGGTCCGAATCGCAGGTGACCGCGTCATTATGGGTGGAGCCAGTGAAGCGGGCACAGCAGTGTGTTATAGGTCCGGATCGCAGGTGATCGGGTCATTATGGGTGGAGCCAGAGAAGCGGGCACAGCAGTGTGTTATAGGTCCGGATGGCAGGTGATATATCCCAGCGATAAAGTCTCCGAATCGCAGGTGACCGCGTCATTATGGGTGGAGCCAGTGAAGCGGGCACAGCAGTGTGTTATAGGTCCGGATCGCAGGTGACCGGGTCATTATGGGTGGAGCCAGAGAAGCGGGCACAGCAGTGTGTTATAGGTCCGGATGGCAGGTGACCGGGTCATTATGGGTGGAGCCAGAGAAGCGGGCACAGCAGTGTGTTATAGGTCCGGACCTGGTCATTAAGGGAGTAATACTGCTTGCAGCTGCGGTATACCTCTTTAGTTCCCTGGGGGCCACCGAGGGCACATGGGTGCAGTCCAGAGCAGCAATCACATTGGGCATGTGGGCACCTGCATGGAAGCGTGCCTTCATGGCATTCTCCTGTGCCTGGGTTGTAGGCAGTGAGATGTGCCAGGAGACTTGGCACAGGAGTGTTTCCAGCACCTGCATAAGCACGTTGGAAAATGTGGGCTGGGACATGCCATGTAGCATATGCTGGAAGGAGCCAGTTGCAATGGAATGCAGGACTGACACACACTTCAGCCCCGGCAGGAAGGCTGTTTTGATGTTGATCCTGCTACCAAGGGCATGTAGGATCAAGTTGAGCAGGTCAGCTATGGTCTCCCCGTTCAGATGGTACAAGGCGGTTTGCTGGTGGTCATAAACCTGCGTGTATTGGGTGCACCTGTGACTTGTTTCCATCACCCATTGTGGAGGTAACTGCACTTGGACATTCTCACCATTGTTGTAATACAACAGCACTACCGTTTTTGGGATCTCAGTGGTCATTCCACCAGCTGACTGTACTATAAACAAAGGTCTTACTGCCAACTCATGATTCTGCCACTTTTAGCATATACCGCCAAACTTCTAATGAGCCCCTGGATGTCCGGCACAAGGGAAAGGCAGATGTTGCAAATCATTCATGGGCCGAGACCGAGATGTAGAGGGTGTGCCCTGGAAAGCAGCAGTCCCAGGAGTCATACATGGACCAGCTCTCAAAGGAACCAACATTATAGGACGCCAGATGTTCTCTTTTCAGGCCACAGGAACTGGAGATTGCATTACATATTTTGTAAATTAGAAGAACAAAATGCCTGTGAATTTTACATTTGGACTTACATTATTGCCTGTAACATTTGAAGGAAAAGTTGTAGAGACTTCATTCTTTTTACCAACGTTCAGAGGGAAGAGCGGCATTATCCTCGGGAGGATAGCTCAGGGGCAACGTGCTCGCCTTGGAAACAAGATGACACGGAGCAACACAGGTTCGATCCCTGGGTCCGCGCTTAGAAACCTCTGGGTATTAAGCGCGTTATAAATAGCCAATCATATCATATCATTAGCTGAATGTCAAACAACATATGTGGCATCATTTCCTCATGGAAAGGAGGTACATGTGGACCTTTCCAGGCTGAAAGGGCGCATGTCACAGATGCACGTATCCTAGCATTCGCACAGAGATGGCAATTGTTTTACTTGATATGTTTGAGTGACAGCAATTTGATAAACCGATTAGAAACATGATCACGTGTGAGGAATGTGATGTTGTAGAAACTTACAATTGTTTAATTTCAAAGTCTCTAAGAGGACATCTCATACAATGTGAGGGAACTTGATTTGGAAGTTCTCACATTAGACGGCGCTCTTCATTAATCTGTCCAAGGTTTGGAGTGGAATCACTGTTGGAAAAGTCTCCAATCAGCACAAACTGACAAAGGAAAGCCGAGCAATTATCCCCAACGCTAAAGGAAGTGGTTTCTGCTCTTTTAATAATAAACCCACAGTTTCTGGAGACACACTCACTGAATAGCTGACTGATGGAAGGAGAATAGCCAACAGAGAATAGCCTGGCACAGCGCTATACTTGCCTCTACCCCCCCCCTCTTATTTCTCCTCTCTCCTCCCAGACTTGTCTGTCCGCCATTCGGTCATGGTGTGCAGCGAATGATCTATGTCTATCGCCAGTAAGATGGAGATCCTCCTCATTGGGACACCTGCACCCTCTTGTCCTCTTACCCTTGGTTCACCCTCTTTGGGCCCTCTACCCCTGCCATCTTGTGAGGCAAAAACAACCTCAGGATCATCTTCGACTCCGCTCTCTCCTTCACCTCTCCCATCATGGACGTTGCTAAGAAGTCCCACTTCTAGCTCCACCGCCTCAGAGGCATTCTTTCTTTCGTCACCTTCCCCCAGAAGCTCAAATGTCTCCAGAACTCTGGTCCTCTCCAGGCTTGACTACTGCAACAGCCTCTTTCACAATCTCCCCTTCCTTCTTTCGCTAACTCCAGCTAATCCAGAATAGGGCTGCAAGACTTCTTCTTGGCCTCAAGCCCGAGAGACCGTATCTCTCCAGTCCTAAAATCCATCCACTGGCTCCAAGGATCAAATTCAAGACCTTCTGCATCACTCACCAGGCCTTATGGGGCCTTGGAACACACTACCTATAACCTTTCCTCCCTAAATACTACACTTCTCTAACTCCAACTCTCTGACTATGAAATGCTTCTCCATGCAGAGAGTGAGGGGCAGGTCTCTTTCTTTGGCTGGTGCCTCCCTGTGGAACAGCCTCCCTACCCCACTGGGACTTGATCCGCACTTCCTTGTGTTCCGGAAACTGCTCAAAACTCTTTCCCTCTTTCCCTCTTTCACTTCCCTGCTAAACACTCCAGTGCTGATGTAACCGGTGGCCTGATCCCACCCCTGAGAGGTGCCTGTACTTGCACTTAGCCTGAGGTTCTCCTCCCTGGTTTCCCTTAGCACTTCCCCCCCGGGCCTCCTACAGTACTTGTCCACTGCTCTGCTCCTCCTTCCATCCCCATCCCCTACACTTCTACCTCAATGCACTTGCACAGCAGAATAACGCCTAGTAGGACCACGACTGTATATTCTTTGCCATGGTTATTATTTCCCCCGTTTAATTCTCATTTAGCCTTGTGGCGCATTGAACACATTCTGTTGTATAAAGTGCCTGACAAATGCTCAATAGAAAGAAGGAGAATGGAATAGATCACTTCCCTTCTGGACCTGCAAGAGAGGCCTAATTAAAGCTCAATTCCCAGGCCTTTTCCAGTGGTAAAGATAGCAGAGAGGCCCAAATACAGAAGAAGAAAAAGGGACCAGACTGTAGAAGGAAGCTGCTGCCATCTTGCTGACTGATGCCCACCTGTTCGAGAGGGGGAGAATGGAACCAGTACTTAACCCGGTGCCCACCTGTCTGTGACAGCCAAAAGAAATGTATATGAGAGTATAGTATTAAGGGGAAACAATCCAGAGGGGAATAGAACCCTGCCCCTGTTTTTTGAGTACTGAGGGGTGGGGGTATATACATTGACTCTTTATCCTGAGAAGTTAGGCAATATTCCATAAGTGCACGTGCTGCTGAAATGATATGTGATAGAATAGGCCGGATGGCGTGCATACTGGGAGGGCTCCCGACTACTTCTCTGTTTCATGATTAAACACAGAAGAAGTATTCTGGGAGCCAAAGGATAGGGCCGTGTTCATACCTAGAACACGGAGGTAATTGAAGCCCTGTAGTTATTACATCACCACGTAGAATCCTATTTGAAGTGCTGAACTGCTCAAGACAAAAGGGAAAGGGTTGTTAACTGTTACCCATTTCCCTGCCTTTACGTTGCCCATTGAAAAGGAAATATGGGCACACCAATGCAATAGAAAGACCACTGGAGGGAATTTAGCAAACATATGCCTTCATTGTGTAAGTGATTCATGTGTGCGAAGGCTATGTAGCTTGTTTCTATTGAGTTTTCAAGAACGCAGTTTGGAATGCTGACATGTCCATTTGCCAAGGACCAAAGGGGAAATACATTAGCGGGGAAGTTCTGATTTTAATTGTTTTTTTTTCCTCACAAATAGAAGCTTTATCTTGGAGGCTCATGCATTTTCCAACCCATAGTGCATGTGCGTTCAGGGTGATCTAATTGTACATATGAAGATGTGTTTTTACAAAGGCCCATCAGTTAAATGCAACATTGGAAAGTGATGCAGCCTGTGTATGGATTTTTCTTCTTTGTACCGATTATAGAAAGTTACATTTTATGGATGCACAATGTTTATTTTTAAAATTACATTATTTCTATTAATTAATAAAAAAGACCTTCTGGGGAAGGAGGATTTAGGGAATCAATAGTTACATTTTGAGTCCAAATCGCTACACGAAGCTGTAGTGGTCCGGACAGCCATCAGAAGAGCCCTCTCCTGTTTTAAAGGAGGGCACCTTTTATTCACCGTTGCTTTGCTGCTGCTGGCCTCATCCCTGGGTAGTGCAGATCGCTCCAGACGTCCTCCCTCTTGTCCCCACGACTGAAGCTTCAGGAACCGTGAGTCTGCAGGAACTACCAGGAACAACTGCCGTGGCACCAGCTTTCTTCATTCGAATAAGATACTGTGTCCATTTGGTTGTTCTCTCCGTCCGACCTTGACGAATCGGGGTGAACCCTTTTTCTCACCGAAGGCTTGTCCTTTCTTCCTTCTCTCTTATAACTTTTGCCTTTTGCCTCCCTTTGACAATATCCAAGTACTCCTGGCAACGTTAATATTGGACTGTTCTAATCATGTGATCCTCGACAACAGAGCCCTGCTCCAAGTGACACTGGCACAGACCTATTGACTTTATCTGTATATTAGAATACGTCCTCTGATTCAAGTGCCTTAAGTATTGCCTATGATTTTTATCTCCTTTGCCTTGGTTTTTATTCAATGTGCTAAATGTGTTTTGACTACGGTTACAATTCTCCCCGCGGGTACGCTTTCCTTTCGTAAGACCGAACTGTCATTACTGTCAAAAAGTGAGCACTGCTTAACCCCCGGTAATGGCTTTTGTTTCACAACACCAGTCTGTCAAATCCTAATGTACTTACCTTGAATTGACCTGAACCAAAGGAATTGGTTTTGTGTGCGATTTTGTTTAATAGAAGTGAAGTGTTTTGTGAACAGATGGTTTAAAAATAAATGTACGTATATGTTTTACCAGAAACCTTGAGTCAGTGTTTTGCTTGAGTCACAGTAATTGTAGTACTTGGTGTAATCGCTATTACTGCTCACTTTACTCTTGAGATAAGTCTGGCTGCTCCGCTACTGCTACCACTATAACTGTGTAGTACGGGCTTGTACCAAAGGTGACATTGTACTGCCACTTGTGGACTTAATCACCTGTACTGTTCCCTATGGGCACTGCAGAGGGTTCTGCCGAACAGTATCTATATGCCTTTAGTAATCTGTTGATTCCTGCACTTACACACATTGATTGGTTTTTATTGTTTGTACTTATTTTTACAGATTTTTTGGTTATTTTTATTCAATACAAATCTAATTTAGAGATATTGGCTTCATGGTGTTTTTTTCCTGCCAAATGTTTGAATAATCAATGTAGAAACCTCTTATTTGGCAGAGGGTTGATCGAGAGAGGTATTTTAAATAGTTTAACCCAGCTGCAATAACCCAGACGCAGCAATATATTCTATTTGTTTTTGCTTGGTCTTTTCAAGACATGGTTCACGGCCAGCTCTGTCACGAGCTTGGATTCTCTCCTCCCTGATGGCTACAAGATCCTCTCTGCACCCAGATCCACTCGGCCCAGAGTGGGTGTAGCCCTGATCTTTTTCCAAGTGGATTCCTGCCACTACCATTCCCACTCAGATCTACCCCTCTTTTGAATGCCTTGTCTGCAGCCTCTCTGTCTGTTCTAGCCACTCTTACTGTTGCTATTCTCTACCAGCCCCCTGGCCAAATCACCCCTTTTCTCTCTGAGTGGGCTGTCCTCTCCTCCTCCCTCCTGGCCTCAACCACTCAACTCCTCCTCCTTGGTGACCTCAATATTCACCTTGATTCTCCCTGTCCCTCATCCCTGCTCTTTCGCAACCTCTGTGATTCCCTCTGCCTCTCTATCCTCCCCTCTGGCCCAACCCACTCTGCAGGTCAACACTTGATGTCTTGATCTCCTCGGGCTTCCCCCTCTCTATCCCTCTGACCACTCCTCTCTCCTGGAGTGACCACTGCCTCCTCTCCTCTCCTCTAATCTCTCACTCTCTTCCCACCAAGCCAAGCCCACCTCAACTCTGCCGCCTACCTTCGTGGACATCCGACCTACGAAGCGTGCATCCGTTGAGGCTTTCGCTGCCATCTTCTCCCTCCCCCCTCCTCTGGCTGAATCACACCCTGACTCAACCCTGTCCCTTCTCTACTCTTCCATCTCCGATACTCTTGAAGCTCTTTCCCCGGTCATTAGGATCTGTTTGAAGTCTAAAGCCAAGTGCAATTCTTGGTATGACTCGGACCTAGCTACACTTAAACTTAAGTGTAGGGCAGCTGAGAGGAAATGGAGGACTTCTTGCTCATCCTCTGACAAACTGGCCTGTCGCCTCCTCCAAAGGAAATACTGACTGTCCGCACAAAGAAGAGAGCCCACATTCAAGCCTGTGTCTCTGCGGCATCCAACAACTCGGCCGAACTCTTTAAAATCTGCAAGGAGCTTGACCAACCCTGCTGCAGTCTCTCACCTCCTCCTGTCCCACTGCCTCCCAGGCTCTTTGCAATGCCTTGCCCCTCACTTTATCTCTAAAACCAGGACATCATGTTTACCCTCCCCTCACCCTCCCCTGCTATCCCCTCTCTGTCTGTCCTTGCTGACCCCCCTCTAACCACCTCCCCACCCTCCTTTCCTCCCCTGATGAGGTCGCTAGACCAGTCCGACCTATGAAAGCCTCGTCAAAACAGGTTGATCCCTGTTCCTCTAAAACCATCAAGGACCACATTGACACCCTTGCTCTGGCACTTGCTGATTTTTGCAACAACTCCTTTGCCTCAGGATCTTCCCCCTCCCCTCTGAAGCACTCCCTTGTGGATCCTCTTCTCAAGAAACCCACTCCGGATCCTTCTTGTCCAGCTAACTATCCCTGCAATTTCATTAGTCCATTTCTTGGCAAACTCCTGGAAAAGCTGGCCATCTGTCAGCTTACACTTCATTCAAATTCTGTTGGCTATATCCATGACCACCCGTCTGGCTTCAGAGCGGCCAGTAGCACATGAACTGCTCTCCTGAACATCCGTGAAGATCTGCTCTCAAACCTGGACTCAAATACTCCCTCTGCCTCATCCTACTTGATCTCTCTTTGACACGGTCAACCATACCATCCTGCTCAACCGTTTCCGTGATAACCTGGGTATCACTGACCAGGCTTTGGCCTGGCTGACCTCTTTCCTCTGAGATTGACCCTCCCAGAGGCACCTGGCTCCTTCCTACCATCTATCTTCCTCTCTACCTGTGGGGTTCCCCAGGGGTCTATCCTCTCGCCCTGGCTTTTCAAGCAATACCTGGCAACTCTCGCCCACTGCATTGCCATTTTCTGCTCAAATTTCCAGTGCTGCGCTAATGACACAACTTATTTCCAGGCTGCCCTCGGCCACCTCCTCTCCCTCTCTCATCTCTGATTGCCTAACTGCCATTCAAGATTGGTGTGCCGCCAATGATCTTTGTCTGAATGCCAGCAAGACCGAGATCATCCTCATCAGCACACCTTCACCATCCTTTCCCCTCACTCTCTGGCCGGCCTCCCTTGGCCCCCCTCCTACCTCTATATGGAAGGCTAAGAACCTCAGGGTCATCTTTGACTCCACACTTTCCTTCTCCGCCCATATCTCTGAGGTCTCTAAAAAGTCAAACTTCCTACTACACCTCCTCAGGGGTACTCTGCCTTTCGTCTCCTTACCTCAGAAGCTCACTGTCTCCGGAGCTCTGGTTCTCTCTAGGTTGGACTACTGTAACAGCCTCTTTCTAAATCTACCTGCCTATACGCTCCGCCCTCTGCAACTAATCCAGAATAGGACTGTGAGACGTGTCCTTGGCCTCAAGCCCTCGGATCGTATCTCTCCAGCTCTGAAATCTCTCCATTGGCTCCCAGTGAATGCAAGGATTAAATTCAAAACCCTCTTCATTGTCCACAAGGCTTTCTGGGGCCTGGGTCCAAAATACCTTCAGCTATCCCCCCCTCTCGAGCTTATCACTCCTCTACCTTCAACTCTCTCAGTGTCTGTCGTTTTTTCAAAGAAACGAGCTGGGAGTAGATCTTTGTTTTCGGCTGGGGCCTCCCTCTTGAACAGCCTCCCTGCCACTCTAAAACTTGAGGAGAACCATCTCTCGTACCGGAAGCACCTCAAGACGTTCCTCTTAGCTTCTGCCTTCACTCTCCCTCTCCCCTGCCTGTTGATCTGCTCTCTCCTGGCACTGTGCACCTGGCCTCCATCTGTCCCCAGGTACCTGCTCACCCTGCCACCCGCCCGCACTGCCTCCTGGCCACCCCTTGCACATGGAACTGTAGCTGTACCCATACAGTCCCCCTCCCACATTTTCTTCTTCTGCACTTATCAGACTTACCCAGTCTGCTGCTGTAAACACAGCACTTGCCACTTGCTGGCTGCACTCCCACTGTTTATTGCCTCCATTATCTATTTATTTAATTTGTATTTATTATTTTTTATTTTCTGTTCTCCTTTGCTCCGTACTTTCCACTCTCCCCCTTTCCATGCACTTTGTTCCCTTTCCCTCTCCTATGTACTTGCACGTTCTCAAAGTCACTGGGCCTAATAAGATCATTGTTGTTCTCCCCCGTTTCCCCTCCCTTGCCTTGTTGCGCTCTGAAACACTTGTGTACGAGCGTGATACAAATTAAATATCATATCATACCAAGCTACTTAAGTACTATACCAACACTCATATCCCACTATAAAGTCTCAGTATGCAACATAATGGAAGCATAAACCTCTCCTAGTTAGCGCCACCGTACATTAACCACTTTAAGACACACCAAAAATAGTGTAATAAATGAAGAAATGAAGATTCATTGTCACAGACTTCCAGCTCGTTACACCAGACGTCAGGGAGTGGGGCAGACATTGTAGAAAGCTCCGTCGGAGCCCTGCACCTCCACCACGAACGTCTCCATGGTGCGGGCAGCTAAGACCATGGTTGGGGGGGGCGGGGTTGGTACCCGTGGTTCGTGACAGGTGCTTAGGCTGCAGCCACGGGTTCCGCCCTAGTGTAAAATGTAGAGAGACGCTGCAACGATCACACCAGAAAGAAAAATACAACCCACTAGGGAAGAAAAGCCCACCACACCTCTTGCAAGAGGAAAACTACGTTTTATTTCCACAAGAATAGAAATTCACTAGAAAATAACTCTGCTGCCATTTAACGTGCTGGCAAAATCAGCACGAACAACACTTTATGAAGGCAAACAGCATTATCAGTGACGTAACTTACATACAAAGCGAGCCTGTGTGGCGGGCCGATGGAGACCCTATACATAGGCTACCCGTGCCATAAGGGAGGCCAGGCCATTGGTCCCAGCCCCTTCTGTTCATCTTCTTCCACGCGGATTCCTCCTTTCACGTCGTTGGGCGTGAAGCTACTACCACCGATTGGCACTTATGTGAAGAAGTCAGCACAGGCCGTATGTCTAACTTGAAATGTACCTGGAACTACAGACATGGGCCAAGAGGATACTTTGAGGCCATCGAATCTAAGAGATTATAGCTCGATTCCAGACACGTTGGCACCCAACCAAAGTACCCCGCCCTTATGTTAACTATTTTGTTTTAACCTTCCCGGCACCTCGCAGCACAAATCACGTGGCCAAAGGTGAAGGCAGCTGATCCCCGTTTTCAGACCGATTTGTTTTTTTTGGTTGGTGGTCTGGGTCTGACTGCTACCTTGGAATGCTGAGGGTCTTGGGACTGGGGCTTTCAGGTGCGATTATTTAGAACTGGGAAGGTCTGAAGCTCGTGCCCTCTTTCTTGTGGGATTGCTTTTCTCAGTAAGCTCTTGACCCCCTCCTGGCATTGTAGGGTATAGTCCTGCTGGGATACAAGTACTGGCAACATGAGACTGGCAAAAGTCTATGAATCTCTGCAGCTCTGGCCTTCCTCAGCGATGCCCAACCTACAACCTATTCCCGCCTGCATACACTATTATGTGCCATTGGGCCAGCAGTCCTAGTTCTGGCACAAAACTAGGCTTCCATTCCAACATGACTGCTACTATTTAGACGGCATTTTGATTGCCCATGCATCACTAGAGCAAGACGCGCACCCCCCCTCCCTCATTGTGGCTTCTAACACCCCGACCCCTAACCTCCCTTAGAGGCCCGAGAACGTGTGGTAGGGGCGGTTTCATACGAAAGCGATGGGGGGTTTGGGCTAGGGTCCGGGACAATCGTCCGTCCTTCCCAACAAAACATAAAGGGGCGGCAAGTTACCGGGCCCTCCGCCAGTTCACACACTGTTCTAGCTTTCTGCGGAGTACTCGGTCACTCACACAGGACTATCGGAGACATTATATATGTTTTAAGAGGTGCTTTAATGGGATGCCTCTCAATCGCATCGTGTACGTATGACTCACGGGACGATCCCAGAAATTATAATTTATCAAAGTAAAAATTGCTTTTACGAGCAAAGAATTCTGCTTTTCTGTGTCAAACCCGGCCGCACTCGTTTTCATTATTGACTCGATGCCTCAAAAGAGACCCCCATTTCAGATGTCCTGTTTGCCAGGCCGATACTTTCGAGGCTTGCAGTGGCCCTCTGTGCAGGTCACGCGGCCGAGAGAGGCTGAACAGGGAATTATGGGAATTTCATCAATGACCAGGGAGAGTCTGATGCACAATCTCCAGGCTTCCAATGACACACACGGACGCCTTGGATAGAAGATCCATGAACATACAGGAAGCCGAAGCAGAGAGCAATACGTTGCCATAAATGGACCCTTCACAATACATAATATCTAGGCTTCGGTTTCCCCTTAAGCCACAGATGTGGTCGCCTGCAAAGCAGCGTCTGCTGTAAAACAATGGCATTAGGCTGTTTTGCGTTGGCATGGCAACTGGCCTACTACAGGAAGCAATGGTGAAGCACATCCCTCCTAGAAACAAAGCAAGGCCGGCCAGTGCTACTATTATTCCATCCCTATAAGCCTCGGTCAGCTGCCATGCTAATGCGATGCTCCCAAACTCCTCTTTCGTTGAGTACTTACAGTTGCAATGTTTTGGCATTCGGTGGCGCTAGCGCCCCTAAATACACAAAAAGGTGCAATTAACTGCACTGCAGCTGCCATCAGCAGCAGATAATCCATGCCTCGTTCACCCTCCCCTCTCGCGGATAATCTATGCCTCATTCACTCTCCTCTCTCGCAGATAATCTATGCCTCATTCACTCTCCTCTCCCGCAGATAATCTATGCCTCGTTCACTCTCCTCTCCCGCAGATAATCTATGCCTCGTTCACTCTCCCCTCTATGCCTCGTTCACTCTCCCCTCTCGCGGATAATCTATGCCTCATTCACTCTCCTCTCTCGCAGATAATCTATGCCTCATTCACTCTCCTCTCCCGCAGATAATCTATGCCTCGTTCACTCTTCTCTCCCGCAGATAATCTATGCCTCGTTCACTCTCCCCTCTATGCCTCGTTCACGCTTCCCTCTCGCGGATAATCTATGCCTCGTTCACTCTCCCCTCTCGCGGATAATCTATGCCTCATTCACTCTCCTCTCTCATTGATAATCTATGCCTCGTTCACTCTCCTCTCTCATGGATAATCTATTCCTCGTTCACTCTCCCCTCTATGCCTCGTTCACTCTCCCCTCTCGCGGATAATCTATGCCTCGTTCACTCTCCTCTCCCACAGATAATCTATGCCTTATTCACTCTCCCGTCTCGTGCATAATCTATGCCTCATTCACTCTCCTCTCTCGCAGATAATCTATGCCTCATTCACTCTCCTCTCCCGCAGATAATCTATGCCTCGTTCACTCTCCTCTCCCGCAGATAATCTATGCCTCGTTCACTCTCCCCTCTATGCCTCGTTCACTCTCCCCTCTCGCGGATAATCTATGCCTCATTCACTCTCCTCTCTCGCAGATAATCTATGCCTCATTCACTCTCCTCTCCCGCAGATAATCTATGCCTCGTTCACTCTTCTCTCCCGCAGATAATCTATGCCTCGTTCACTCTCCCCTCTATGCCTCGTTCACGCTTCCCTCTCGCGGATAATCTATGCCTCGTTCACTCTCCCCTCTCGCGGATAATCTATGCCTCATTCACTCTCCTCTCTCATTGATAATCTATGCCTCGTTCACTCTCCTCTCTCATGGATAATCTATTCCTCGTTCACTCTCCCCTCTATGCCTCGTTCACTCTCCCCTCTCGCGGATAATCTATGCCTCGTTCACTCTCCTCTCCCACAGATAATCTATGCCTTATTCACTCTCCCGTCTCGTGCATAATCTATGCCTCATTCACTCTCCTCTCTCGCAGATAATCTATGCCTCATTCACTCTCCTCTCTCGCAGATAATCTATGCCTTATTCACTCTCCCGTCTCGTGCATAATCTATGCCTCATTCACTCTCCCGTCTCATGCATAATCTATGCCTCATTCACTCTCCTCTCTCGCAGATAATCTATGCCTCATATACTCTCCTCTCTCGCGGATAATCTAGGCCTCATTCACTCTCCTGTCTCGCGGATGATCTATGCCTCATTCACTCTCCTGTCTCGCGGATAATCTATGCCTCATTCACTCTCCTCTCTCGCGCATAATCTATGCCTCGTTCACTCTTCCCTCCCATGGATAATCTATGCCTCACACTCTCCTCTCTCGCGGATAATCTATGCCGCATTCACTCTCCTCTCTCGCGGATAATCTATGCCTCATTCACTCTCCCGTCTCGTGCATAATCTATGCATCATTCACTCTCCCGTCTCGCAGATAATCTATGCCTCATTCACTCTCCTCTCTCGTGGCTACCTCATTCACTCTCCTCTCTCGCGGATAATCTACGCCTCGTTCTCTATCCCCTCTATGCCTCATTCACTCTGCTCTCTCGCGGATAATCTATGCCTCATTCACTGTCCCCTCTTGTGCATAATCTATGCCACATTCACGCTCCTCTCTCATGGTTAATTTATGCCACGTTCCTCTCTCATGGGTAATCTATGCCTCATTCGCTCTCCCCTTTTGTGGATAATCTATGCCTCGCTCACTGTCCTCTCTCATGGATAATCTATGCCTCGTTCACTCTCCTCTCTCGCGTATAATCTATGCCTCACTTGCGGATAATCTATGCCTCATTCACTCTCCCCTCTCGCGTATAATCTATGCCTCATTCACTCTCCCGTCTCGCGGATAATCTATGCCTCATTCACTCTCCAGTCTCGTGCATAATCTATGCCTCATTCACTCTCCCGTCTCGTGCATAATCTATGCCCCATTCACTCTCACGGATAATCTATGCCTCATTCACTGTCCCCTCTCGCGGATAATCTATGCCTCATTCACTCTCCCGTCTCGTGCATAATCTATGCCTCATTCACTGTCCCCTCTTGTGCATAATCTATGCCTCATTCACGCTCCTCTCTCGCAGATAATCTATGCCACATTCACGCTCCTCTCTCATGGTTAATTTATGCTACGTTCCTTCTCATGGGTAATCTATGCCTCATTCTCTCTTGCGGATAATCTCTGCCTCGTTCACTCTACTCTCTCGCAGATAATTATGCCTTGTTCACTCTCGCGGATAATCTATGCCTCGTTCACTGTCCCCTCTCGCGGATAATTATGCCTTGTTCACTCTCGCGGATAATCTATGCCTCGTTCACTGTCCCCTCTCGTGGATAATTATGCCTTGTTCACTCTCGCGGATAATCTATGCCTCGTTCACTCTCCCACATATGCCTCGTTCACACTCCCCTCTCGCGGATATTCTATGCCTTGTTCACTCTCAACTCTCACAGATAATCTTCACCTCATTCTCTCTCCCCTCTATGCCTCATTCACTCTGCTCTCTTGCGGATAATCTATGCCTCGTTCACGCTCCTCTCTCGTGGATAATCTATGCCACATTCACTCTCCTCTCTCGCAGATAATCCATGCCTCGTTCACTGTCCTCTCTCATGGATAATCTATGCCTCATTCACTCTCCTCTCTCGTGGATAATCTATGGCTCATTCACTCTCCCCTCTATGCCTCGTTCACTCTCCCCTCTATGCCTCATTCACTCTCCCCTCTATGCCTCATTCACTCTCCCCTCTATGCCTCATTCACTCTCCCCTCTATGCCTCATTCACTCTCCCCTCTATGCCTCATTCACTCTCCCCTCTATGCCTCGTCCACTCTCCCCTCTCGTGGATAATCTATGCCTCGTTCACGCTCCTCTCTCGCATGCTTTCAGCAAGAGTGGCCTATGGGTCTTCAGACCTCTGAAGTTCTTGTTATGCAATACTATGAAAAGCCCAACATGGCTGCAGGCGCAGTCCTCACAGTGCTTTCAGCTCGCAGAGCCACCCCAGGAAGGAAAGAAGGCAGGATAATGGCATATGTGCGGTCTGGGATTTCAGATTTCCCTGCCCATGGTTGAGAGGCAATCTGCCGGCCATGGGAAGCTTGAGAGATGATCTTTCAGTGAGCGTCGAGCATTAATACAAAAAGCATAGTTTGGCAAGCAATTATATGGTAAAGGGGCTTTGTCCTTTCTATAACATCTGTGCCTGGGTGGGCAACGCTTTGTTTGAAAGCAGGGGTCAAATCCTAAAAATAAAAGTGGGGGACTCAGCAACAAACACAATTGGATGTGACGTTGCCAGAAATTAGCATATCAAGGTGGAATGTGCACATTTGAGTAATTTGGCTTTACCTTCTCTATTTGCACAGGACAAATGGCATTTGCCTTTCATAAAATCAACACACACACAAAACCAAGACAGGAGACTTTCTTCTGATAGTGTTTTTGAAAAGGTAAATATGTGCGCATGTTTTAGACTCCAAGAACCAATGCAAATGTTTTCCCTGGGACTTGCAGTGCCAGAATGGGACATTTCACCTTTAGTGGTTTGTTACTTTTCCTATCAGATTATATAGTGCAGTGGTGAAGTGTCGCCTGCAAACCTGACGACTGTGGTTCGACCCCCGAGGTCGGCTTTAATTCATGAATTCAAGAAAGAGGGGTGGAGGGACTGAGTCCTGCTGGTAAGTCTAGAGGGGAGACAACTAGCCCCCCTACTTTGACTTGTGCCAAAATATACATAAATGCATGTTTAGCTGGTCACGTGTGCTCCATATGCAGGCCACAGCACTGGATCCCGGCAGCATTAGCTCAGCCTTTCCTTTAGGGAGTTTAACAAAATGCCTACAATTGCATTGGTCAATACTGAGATCCCAGGCCAGCCGGGGCCCATGCAAGGACCAAAGCCACTCGGGGCCCATGCAAGGACCCAGGCAACCCCGGGGGTCAATGCAAGGACCAAAGCCACTCGGGACCCATGCTAGTACCAAAGCCACCCGAGGGCCCATGCTAGGACCAAAGCCACCCCGGGGGCCAATGCAAGGACCAAAGCCACTCGGGGCCCATGCAAGGACCCAGGCAACCCCGGGGGTCAATGCAAGGACCAAAGCCACTCGGGACCCATGCTAGTACCAAAGCCACCCGAGGGCCCATGCTAGGACCAAAGCCACCCCGGGGGCCAATGCAAGGACCAAAGCCACTCGGGACCCATGCTAGGACCAAGGCCACCCCGGGGGCCAATGCAAGGACCAAAGCCACCCCGGGGGCCATGCAAGGACCCAGGCAACCCCGGGGGTCAATGCAAGGACCAAAGCCACTCGGGACCCATGCTAGTACCAAAGCCACCCGAGGGCCCATGCTAGGACCAAAGCCACCCCGGGGGCCAATGCAAGGACCAAAGCCACTCGGGACCCATGCTAGGACCAAGGCCACCCCGGGGGCCAATGCAAGGACCAAAGCCACCCCGGGGCCATGCAAGGACCCAGGCAACCCCGGGGGTCAATGCAAGGACCAAAAGCCACTCGGGACCCATGCTAGTACCAAAGCCACCCGAGGGCCCATGCTAGGACCAAAGCCACCCGGGGGCCAATGCAAGGACCAAAGCCACTCGGGACCCATGCTAGGACCAAGGCCACCCCGGGGGCCAATGCAAGGACCAAAGCCACCCCGGGGGCCAATGCAAGGACCAAAGCCACTCGGGACCCATGCTAGGACCAAAGCCACCCGAGGGCCCATGCTAGGACCAAAGCCTCCCCGGGGGCCAATGCAAGGACCAAAGCCTCCCCGGGGGCCCATGCAAGGACCAAAGCCACCCCGGGGGCCCATGCAAGGAACAAAGCCACCCCGGGGGCCAATGCTAGGAACAAAGCCACCCCGGGGGCCAATGCTAGGAACAAAGCCACCCGGGGCTGCTTTTGCTTGGAATGCTAGAACGTGCAGCTGAGTCCCAGAATCCCAAGTGGGAAACCAGAGCTGGGTGGCCTTCATGGGCATGGCTATAGGAATCTGGAGCCCTCTGGTAAGGGCATCGCCCATGTTAACGATACTCAGTAATGGTTCTGTAGTCACAAGCCCCAGACACATGCCAGGAGCCCACCCTGTACCGGAAACCCCAAACCATTTCTTTAGAGGGCGGGAGGGGGGGCAAGTCTTGAGTAATGGCACAATCATATGGATGTTTTACCAATTTCCTGTAAATTGGGCTACAAGATGCGCCCTGTAGCCTCACCCCTGTGCTGATATGGGCAGAAGAGAAGCCTGCCCTGGTCACCGCCCTCCTGGAATAAGATCAATTATAAGGAGCTTTCATGCCCACTGCCCTGGCATTTACGGGCGGGGCAATACATTCATCTATGCTCCCTAGAATCCGAGCTAAAGCTCCAGGGGCTGCACAGCACTAGGGAGCACCAGGGGCTGCACAGCACTAGGGAGCTCCGGGGGCAGCACAGCACTAGGGAGCACCAGGGGCTGCACAGCACTAGGGAGCACCAGGGGCTGCACAGCACTAGGCAGCGCCAGGGGCAGCACAGCACTAGGCAGCGCCAGGGGCTGCACAGCACTAGGGAGCACCAGGGGCTGCACAGCACTAGGCAGCGCCAGGGGCAGCACAGCACTAGGCAGTGCCAGGGCTGCACAGCACTAGGCAGCGCCAGGGGCAGCACAGCACTAGGCAGTGCCAGGGGCTGCACAGCACCGCACAAGCCAGCACCAGGGCTGCACAGCACTAGGCAGCGCCAGGGGCAGCACAGCACTAGGCAGCGCCAGGGCTGCACAGCACCGCACAAGCCAGCACCAGGGGCTGCACAGCACTAGGCAGCGCCAGGGTCGGCACAGCACTAGGCAGCGCCAGGGTCGGCACAGCACTAGGCAGCGCCCGCACCGCGCAAGCCGCCGCCAGGGGCTGCAGTATTCTCTTTGGCCGTGTCGCTGTGGGGTGCCCGCCTGCTGCCAGCCTTGCACCCGGGCTAATAGTCGCTCATTGATCTCAGACGTTATGTTGGGCAGTGCTTATTTGCGTCAAAGGGACTGAGCCACCAATGCATCAGGAGGGCACATTTTTGTGGTTTACCCTGGACACCAAAGAAACTGCCCAGTTTACTGGTTCAGCCATAGCCAGGATTTTAACAAACACTTGACAAACCGTCGGCGACTTATTGTCCAACTCCTGCTCCTTGGAGGAGCTGCCAATGACTGGCAGCCTTAGGATCCAACATGTCGGGTGTGAGGGTAGATGGGGGAAGTGGCCTGGTGTTGTGCAGCTGGGGCCGGCTAGTGTTCCTGTTGGGAGTTTACGGTAATATAAACCACAGTCCCAGGCAACCTTCCAGGACAGGTCCCATAGCGCCTGCTCGCTCGCGGATTTCTTAGAAGATCAAAGAGCTACAGCAATGCTTCTTTCTAGGTGTTAGGTTAAAGGGCTGGCACTTTGTGTGCTGTTAGGTAAAGATTTGGGGTAGTACCCTTAGGGTGCACTACAACAACCTTATCCTCCTGGCAATAGGACCCAACCTTTGGTAGAAGTCTGTACTACACAGGGTGATAGCGTGTTGAGCAGTCAGGCTTATCTCAAGAGGGGTCAATGTGAGCTGTAGGGGAGTTAGAGATTCACTGTGACAGGTATCCAAATAAACAATTACACTCAAGGTTTGTTGATTAACCGATTATTAATTTATTTACCAGTAATTTAAAACCAAGCCTTCTTTAGAAGGGAGAAATATAATAGCAACACTCAAATACACCTCATGAAATACACACTCTTAATATCTATAAATCAGTAGATACCCTTTTGGGACATCCCACAGACACTTCCTACACCCTCAGGTGACCTAAATAACTAGGACAATGTGGACATTAATATATTACTGTCGAATTCAGAGCAGGCTTTGAGAGTGTCAAAAGAAAGTGTTATTAGAACAAACAAGAGATCAGAAATATTCTTTAAGCAGGCAAATACATTGGACCCCCCAATGCAACGTAACTTAACCCCTTCCTGGAAGGACAGGTGCAACAAAATAACAGGAGAGAAGAGTCATGCAGGGAACCAGACTAAGCCAATGTCAATGGGCAAAAGTCTATGTGGCTGAAGCACTTCTTGCAGGTGAGTAAAAGTCTTTGCACAATGTTTATAGAAGTCTTTAGTGAAAAAGAAGAATCATATGTAGGGCCGCAAGATGGGGGACTTGTGAAGTAGAAGCTACAAGCAACTCTACAATGAGAGGGAAGTTCTGACGCTTGTACCTTTTGTATTGAAGAAAAAGTGCAGCAGATGACTCCTGTTCCTGTGTAGCTCTGCAGATCTCACTGTTCCTGGGCCTCAGTCATGAGGACAAGAGGGAGGACTTCTGGGGACTCCTGCACTGCAATAGTCACCGCTCGCAACCGGCATTATTTCCAACAGGTGGCACTGCGGTGTTTCAGCTCCTTGTGTCATCACAAATAGCACCACCGTGATTTCTGGCTGTCGGGATGGGCCTTTCTTGATTCTGGGGTCCAGCACGCTGCTGAGGTGGCTCAGGCTCAGTCAGTCCTGCTTCCTGGGAGGGTCTTCCGGGAGCTCTTGGTCAACTTAAAAGCAGGGCACAGAAACTGGTGTTCCTCTCCCTTGATATTCGGTTCCAGCAGCGACTGCAATGGAAATTCACCAGCTCCGAGATGAATGTCCAGGTGGCTTACTTTGAGGTTTATTTGTCCCACCAACTCAAGGAGAGAAGTTGTCTTTGCAGGGGCTTCTCTAGTCGATGCAAACTTGGCATTTCAGCACAGTAGCATGGCTTCACCGGGGAATCCAATGGTCCAGGAATTGCAGCGGGCGTCCTCTTCAAGCTCTTCTTCGGTTCCTTCGTCCAGTGGTCGACTCTGCCTTCCAAGCCAAAAGCCTCGCCTTTTATGCAGGTTTCTCCCATTCATTCCAGCCCATCCTTGACGGACAGCCAGCCGGCCAATCACCTAGGAGTGCATTCCTGTCTCCTAGGAGACTACGCATAGGGAGTTTCGGGCACCTCCCTCACTTCCTGCCCCCACCAGACACTGGAGCCAAAGGCGGGTTTCACTCGCGAATCCCACCAAAAGACAAAACTAACAAAGGGACCAAATCGGGTGTGGCGCGCAGGGTAAATCTCAGGAAGGACCTAAACAACAAGAAATGGCGAAAAAAGACGACCAGGCCATTTTGACAAAAATGGCACCCATGGGTGCTTCCCTGTGGCTGCGAACTCAGCCCGCATTAAAAACACAACACGGGAGATTCCAAGATGGCGGCCGAGCCGAGCAGACGTGCGTGAGCGTAGCTCCGTCCCCCGGCCCGGGCCGCAACAAAAAAGCACCTCAATTTGAGCACCCACCGAGCCGCTGAGAAGCGTCTCCCCCCAGACTGGGAGGAAAAAGGAACAATCTCCCTCGAAGAGCGCCGGAGGCAGAACGAGAGCGAGCACAGGACCAGACCCGCCCCTCCACACTACGGAGCCGGGAATCGCGCTGCCACCCCGGGCCCGACGCCAGCAGTGAGCAGCAGATCGGGCAGATCGAGGGAACCCCAAGCCTGAGGAAAGAAGCCGCAAGAAGAACGGGACCAGACGGAGAGAGCCGCCCCCGCTCAGCACGCGAAGCGATCCCCGGAAAGAAAACGGAAGCCAGAAGCGGGAAAAAGACGGTCGGCAAGCCCGCAGAAGCAACAACGGATGAAAGGTACGAGGCGGGGGGAAGAACGGAGGGCAAGCGGGAAGGAGACATCCCCACAGTAGATTTTGGCGGCGAGGACCCCCCCCCTCCCCCACCCGACAACCTGAGCGGAAGAAAACGAAAGCGCGCACCCCCCCTCAAACAGGAAGCGGACATTTAACCCTGCGCCACAACAGGTCCGAGGGCCGGGGGCTGGGGTCTCCAGAACAATAGCGGCAGACCCATACCCTCCGAACACAAAACAGGAAACGGCCTGGGCAACGACAAACAGCACAAAGAGGACCATATAGTAAGAGGAGGGCAACTCAGCAAGGAATTTAAAACTGGGGATCGAAGCAGGACTCCCGAGGGAAACACGCAAAAGCCCTCAGGATACCACTAACACGGACCCCAATAAACGAACAGGAGATAAGGGAACCAAAAGGAGAACCGAAACCCCAGAAGAGAACCGTAAGCCCAATAAAGATCCTCAAAAGAGCCAACGCACCAACCCAAAATTGAAAAACACAGAAGCTAGCCAAAATCCCGCTAAATCCGAAGAGAGAACATCGAGAAGAAACCCAAGCGAAAAGGCCCAAACACATGTCAAAATCAAAACGAAGGGTGGGCCACAATCTACGGGGGCGGAGAAAGCCGGGCCCAGGCAAGACCAAGACCTGACCCAATCTGGGGAATAGGGAACAAGATCCCCAAGAGCTCGAACAAACAGAAAAACAAAGCAGGCGACCCTCCAGAACAGATAGAAAAGGCAGATATGGCCTCGAGGGACGATATGAAATCCTGGTTCAAGGAACTTCAGGACCAGTTCATCGCATCTACCCAGGCGCAATTTGACAATATGAAAGGCGAAATGAAACAAGCAATTCAAGAATTAAAAAAGGACATAAAAGACCTCGGAGAGAGAACAGACAATTTAGAAAGGACGGTCCAGAACATAGACGAGGAAGCACTACAACAAGCGGAAGCACAAGACAGACTCGCACGCTTGGCGCTGGAACTGGAATCCCAATGCGAGGATCTGGAGAACAGATCGAGAAGATCGAACATCAGAATTAAAAATATGGCGGAAACAGTAGAAGATAAAGACCTCCGTACGGCAGCACAACAAGTGTTCCAAGAAATCCTACAGGAGGGAACCGAGGAAGACATCCAAATCGACAGAATACACAGAGTAGGTCCCGCAGAACAGGAGAGCCCGGATCCCGCCCAAGAGACGTACTAGTGGCCATGACCAGATATACTCAAAAGAACAAATCCTAAGGAGGGCCAGAACTACGGGGCAAATAAGAATGAACGGAAAGGAAATTCAGCTATACCAAGACCTCGCCCAATCAACGCTAAGAAAAAGAAGAGAAATGAGCCAGATAACGAAAATCCTCTCCGAAAAACAATTCGATATAATGGACTTTCCCATTCGGCCTCCTATTCTCATGGGAAGAAGACAACACCGAATAACAACCTGCGAAGAAGGCCTTAAAATACTGGGAGACCAGGAATCAGAGAAGCCGAATGATAGCGAACCCCGAAGACAAAGGAGACAACCGAAGGGGTGGCAAACGGAGAAAAGGAAAACGAGACTACAATCCCGGAACCAGATGATCGCTAAGCCTCCAGAAACAATCTACACGAGACAGGGCGCACCTAGAGGGAAGGCAATAACCATAAGGACGAGAGGCTCAGGACAGAGGGTGGTCTTGAGCGCGGCCGAGCCGGGGGCAGGCCATGGAATCCACAACACAAGCAGGTTTAGGACCCCCTGCGAACCGTTACCCTGAGAAGTTAGAGGCATGGAGCAAAGGCACCACGCCGGAGCAACCATAGGGCCCAGTGCCCTCCTCAGGGACAAAGTTGGGGGGAAGAGGGAGGGAGAGGGGAGGAGGGATGGGGGAAAGGGGAAGGGAAAGTTCGAAGGGGGAGAAACTCCAACACCGGTATTAACACACATAACACAGTCCCACGAGGCGGAAACAAAATGGAAATACAGATTGACCTAAAGGAAGGGGCTGAAATCTTAACGTACAATGTTAGAGGGCTGAATTCACACAGTGAAACGCAAGAAAATAGAACACTTTCTGCACAAGACAAATACGACATAATCTCGCTCCAAGAAACGCACATACAAAAAAAAGGAGAGGGCAGTTCAAGATAAAAGGCTACAACTTAATCCTACAAATCAAACGATGAAGAGAAAAGAAAGGAGTACTTCTTACTTTCGCAAACACACCCTACAAGTTAAAATCAAAGAGACGCAAACAGACAAGGAAGGGCGATATGTATTCGCAAAGGCCCAGATCGACAACCATCAACTAACAATAGCCACCTTGTATGCGCCTAACATAGGCCAGGAGGGATTCATCAAAGACACAATAAACAAATTAGAATCCTTCGCGAGGGGGATATAGTCCTGACCGGAGACTTTAACCTGGCATGGAACAACACGGAAGACCGATCAAACCCTAAGGGCAACCAGCAGGGACCCCATCGCCGGCGCTGAAGAAAGCAATGCACAACTTAGCCCTGGAGGACGTCTGGAGAAGACTCAGGGGAACGACTAAGGATACACCTACCACTCGCATGTACACAACTCAAGCTCCAGAATAGACTACATATGGGCAACGGGACCCTAGTGGGGAAATACAGGACATCGAAAAAGGCCATATCTCACTCTCAGACCACGCCCCGGTGTGGATCACAATCCCAAAATTCACGAAAAAATCGAACCTATGGAGATGGACCCTCCCCAGAGAGGTGATACAAGATCCAGTGGCAAAAGAATCCATCAGAGAAAAAATTGAGGAATACTTCGAGGACAATAACTCCCGGAAATCTCCCCAAGTACAACATGGGAAGCCTTCAAAGCGGTGACGAGGGGCCACTTTATAGCGCTAAAAGCGCAAAGAGATAGGATCACACACAAATGGGAAGAAGAACTGGAAACAAAACTGGAAGAGACAAGAGAACAAATGACAAAAACTCTCCAGGAAGATCAAGAGAGCATACAGACACATACAGAGTCAGTTAGACCTGATAAGAACAAAAAGAGCAGAAACACAGCTGCTGCACACGAAACACTGGTACGCAATGAAATCGAACAAAGCAGACAAATTGCTGGCGAGACAACTGAAGGGCAGAAAACAGGAACAGACGATACAATCCATTAAAGATGAACAAGGAATAATGAAAACCAGACAAAAGACATTAAAGAAATTTTCAGAAACTACTACCAGCACCTATATTCCTCTCAACACCCGAAGGAGCAAGATCAGGAGGCCTTCCTCAGAGGCATCACCCTACCAACAGTCTCCCCTCAGAAAAAGAGGCCCTGGAGGCGCCAATAACGCCAGAAGAAGTGAGGAAGGCAATTAGAGATCTGCCAAAAATAAAGCCCCGGGCCCGGACGGATTCACCGCAACCTTCTACAAAACATACGCGGAAACCCTGATTCCACATTTGACCACGCTATTTAAAACCTTCAGGACAAAGAATAACATCACCCCATCGATGAACGAAGCAAAGATTCTAGTCTTCCATAAAAAGGGGAAAGACCCAGAAAACCCGAGCTCATACCGCCCAATAGCCCTAATTAACGTAGACGCCAAACTTTATACGAAAGCCCTAGCGAACCGACTGGCGCCACTACTCCCCAAACTAATCCACCAGGAACAAGCGGGATTCATCCCCACCAGAAAAACCCACGATAACATAAGAAAGAATAATACACCTCATCGAAAAGGCAGGCATCGTGAAACTCCCATCAGCAATAATATCGTTAGATGCCGAGAAAGCATTCGATCGAGTCGAATGGACAATGCTCTTTGCGACACTCAAAAAAATGGAATGGGGAACGACTTCATCAACATGATCAAAGCCATCTACAACGCACCGACAGCCAGGATTGCAGTCAACCGAGAACTATCGAATCCTATCAGAATAGGAAGGGCACCAAACAGGGATGCCCCTTGTCGCCCCTACTCTATGCAATCTTTCTCGAACCCTATTGGAAAAGATCAGAGCGACGCCAGAAATAAAGGGGATAGAAATGGGCGGACATACACACAAAACAGCCGCCTACGCCGACGACATGCTGATGACCATCACGGACCGAGCAGATCGCTTCCACAACCTGATCCAGCTGATAGATGAATACGGGGAAATATCGGGCCTGAAATCAACAAGCAGAAGTCGTCGGTAATGACATTGGCCGGTAACAAGGATGAGATCCACAGGATAACGAAAGACCTACGTCTCCAGACGTCAGAGGAAGGAGTAAGATACTTAGGAGTGACCCTCACACCAAAAATAAGAGATCTATACACAGGGAACTACATAAAGCTTATGGAACAAGTCACCGCAGACCTGAGCGGATGGAACCCTCTGAAGGTGTCCTGGTGGGGCAGGTTAACGGTCATTAAGATGACGATCTTACCTAGATTGCTCTACTACTTCCAAGCACTCCCCATAAAAGTCCCAACATCCTTCTTTAAATCACTCACAAAAGCAATTACCAAATATATTTGGCAAAACAAGACACCGAGAATTTCACACCAGGCACTTACCGCACAAAAATCAGACGGGGGGATGGCACTTCCCCATTTCAGGAAGTACTATGAAGCGGCACAACTGTGGGTACTACATGAATGGATCACGGATACTTCAGATAAGTGGTGGATGGCACAGGATCGAGCGGTGGCGAGGTCTAACCTGCAGCACCTGTTGTGGAAGAGACCAGCACACAGACATCATAACATCGACTTAAGTGAAGTTATGAGCACCACTATGGAAATCTGGGACAGAGCCACCAAAAGAGAAACCCTAACAATAGACCCGGCCCCGTTCATCCCAATCTTAGACAATCCAGACTTCCCCCCAGGGGTAGAAAAAGGCGCATTCCAGAAATGGAGGGACTCAGAGTGTACAAAAGTGGGCGACATGTTTGAAAAAGGGCAGATAAGATCATTTACAGACTGCCAGGATCTATTAGCCCTCACGGAGAAGGACAGGTTTCACTACGAGCAAATTCATCACTGGCTCACAACCCCCAGAATTATGAAGGCGCTGACAAGAGACCTAACCCCCTTTGAGACCTATATACTAACCCAAACGGGAGAAAAGAAATTCGTCTCCTCTCTTTACAAATTCATCAATGTCCAAGATGAAAACATCACATGGCACTACATGAAAAAATGGGAAATCACGTTAGGGAAACAAATCCCGAGCACGCAATGGACGCACCTATGGTACATAATCCCCAAATGGACGCGAGCAATCCAAACAAAAGAAGCATGGATCAAGGTGATGATCCAATGGCACCACACGCCGGAAAGGCTACACAAAATGTTCCCGACAACTCAAGATAGCTGCTGGAGGGGATGTGACACAGTGGGCACCTGGAGACATATCTGGTGGGACTGTCCGGAACTACAACAATACTGGACGGAAGTCAAAGACAAGATGCAGGAAATGTTCAAGGGAACGGACAACCTAGAGGAAGAAGTTTGGATGTGCGGAATGTGGGATCCCAAAGATAGAACTCTAAATAAGATACAGAAACGAAACTTTATGGGGTTCCTCATAGCGGCCTGGTTGGCAATAGCACAGAAATGGAAACAAAAGACCCCCCAACGACGCAAGAATGGCTCCACAGGATATGGACATATGTAACAATGGAAAAATAACGTATAATCTACAAGGGAACAGACAGCGATTCGCTACAGACTGGGGTCACACCATAGAATACCTGCAAAGCGATTACATGCTCCAATGGTGCCCTCATAACATCGTATCTTAGATATGTTCACAAACTAAGCTCGAAGCAAATATGGGACATTAGGAACGGCAGAGAAACTAATACGCGTGGGGAGGGAGGGGGGGTGGAAAGGGAAGTTGGGGACAATGTTGAGTCCCGATGTTAATGCCTAAGAAATGACAATAAAAATATTTTTAAAAAAAAAAAAAACACAACACGGCAGTGAACGGTAAACCACTGCCACCTGCCATTAATTGTGTAAAGGGTAACAAATATTTTTACACGAGAAGCTAGACAAAGGGGATACTAGGTAGCCCCTGCAGCACCCTATGGTAAGATAGTGTATGCTGGGTCTAGAAAGTTACAAATGTAAGTAAAGTCAATTTCACTTTACTGCTCTGGGAAACAGTAGTTCATCCCAGAGAAGGTAGTTAAATCTTTGGGAAATCTAAGACTTCCCTGTGCCACCGCACTGAAAGTGCTGTGCGACACTGTGTAAAAATATGATGCACGTGGAGTTTCTCACACTCCAAAAACAAAAGGAAACACAGAGTTTAAATCACATGATATACACGAGAGGATGGGAAAAAGGTCTCACTCACTCCAGGTTCAAAATGAAAAAAAGTCCTAGAGTTCAGCCAAAGTGCTGGGGGTCACTAACGTAGAGAGGAATTAGCACATTTCTAATTTCTGAGAATTCTCCCTAACAATTGCCAACTCCCAGTGGCCCATGTCCTGTCCCACTGCTTTCGTGAAAGGAATATTTTTGCCTCGCATACAGTGCCTCACTGGCGAGGCTTCAAAGCACTCGACATACTGGAGAAATGCTTCATTGGATGTGATGTGACCATAGCCCCTCACCTGTCTGCATGTTTTAGTCGGTTGGCAGAACCATACACATGTATGCATTTAGGCCTCCATAATTAATGTACTGCTGCCAAGCTGAGAGCCTACTGCAGAGATTGGCATTGAACCAACATAGCACTGGCATGAATTAGGGGAAAATACCCTCCGTGTTACACCTGCAGAGGCTTGTAAAGTAAATACCAGTCGGCGTGTTTACACGTTGCCTCGCCTTCTCTGCACCGGGTCTGATAATCCTGCAAAGCAAACTACTAGGGCTCACATTTCAAACACGAGAGTGGCAATTAGGCTACAGGTGCAGTTACCTACACCCGCAGTCTAGGTAAGTGCGCAAATTAGGCTACAGGCGCAGTCGTGGGAGGCAGTGAGGGCTTTGCAGCCCCAAGATGGTGCTATGGAAGGGCAGGGGCACACAGGTTTACCTGGGCCAGGATGGAAAGTCATCTGCCGCAGAGAACACAGAATGCACAAATCAAATGTATATATTCCACATGTTTAAAACACCAACAGGAGCAGCGGTCCGCGGCAGCATTTAGTTACTTGTCAGATGATGAGTGAGTCTCCCTCCTCGAATGAGTCACGGGCGGCTCTGCTCCCCTCGCCGACTAGGGTCTTGGGGCTCGGGGGGCTGGACTCACTATGGCCAAGCAGCAGCAGGGCAGGTGAGGGTGAGAGGCAGCTCCAAAAAACAAAGGGCTGACACCGCTCGTCACCCGTCTTCTCCCCAGGGCCATCACGAGAGGGGCAGGCGGGCAAACTACCACAGGCCACAGGCTTCACCCTTTTATTGGATTGTTTTTCAATGGGAGTGAGATCTACGAGCTTGGGTTTTACATAACTGGGTTCTTTTTCCCCCCTTGACAGGTTTAAAGCCTTTCATGGCATTTCTGTTTGTTTTTTGTAGGCGCTTTAGCCTTTCTCTATCCTAATTTGGGTTTCAAATATTTACATGACTCTACTGGGGCAGTATACTGCCTTAGTCTTCCTACCACTTTTGCTTCAATTTTGTCAACATGCCCATATGGTTTGGTTAAGTATATCCCGAGAGGCCTATTAGAACTTACTGGGAAGTAACGTTGTAGCCAGTTAAACTGGGAGCCGTTAGGGATTATTCTCCTTCAATGGCTAATTTCCCTTACCTAGTGAGTCCCCCAGCAGCTTTGCTGGATTTCTGGAGTTACTTTTTCCACTTGGTAAGAGTATGAGCTTTCCCCCCACTCTTACCCATGTTTGCCATGTGTGTTTCATCTGTTTTTGAGATTGTGGACTCTGGAGTACACCACTTCAGTAGCCCCCTTCTTTTGTGTGTTACACAGCACCTTCAGTACCGTAACACAGGGTTATATTTTAGACTTCCCACCGACCCCATTTCTGGGGCTGACTACTGTCCCCCAGAAAAGGGTAAAGTTGCCATTAACTTTACTAGTCATTTTAACCACAGATCCAGTACACCCCATCTTACATGGTTGAAAGGGTTACTCCATATCCCTTTTAATCTGTACCTCCTAGAGCATTGTTTCTCTCTTTTAACATTTAGACTTGGCTGGTGGCAGTGGCATCTACCCTAACTTTTCTACCACGATTATACTATATAAACGCGGTATTGTTTTAGGCTATTATATTAGCATCGAACTTAAACCCGCTTGACCAAATCCTTTTTCTTTTGGCTCCGGTCGGGTTAATTCGCCATTTCTTTTTGTTAAAGTCCTTCTTGTGTTTTACTTTGCGCGTTTGTTCACCATCTTTTGGCGGGCTTCTGCCAAGAAGCCCTCCTCTAGGCACCTTGGTGTCTAGGTGGGCTGAATGTGAGGGAGGGGTGTTGTCACCGCCTGCACAGGGTATCCTAGGGAGCCCAAGTCATGCTTTGCCATGATTGGCTGAGGTGGTTGTCCGGGCTGGACCCCCCTGCTGCATGATTGACAACCAAGCTGTGTGAATGGGGGATTTTCGCATAAAAGGTAGGACTCTAGGGCTGGAAGTCAGAGTCGCCACTGGAACTACAAGGAACCGAAGAGAAGCGGAGAAGAAGTCATCTGCTGCAACTATCCCATCCCAGTGAAGCCCTGAGCTATCTACCCTTCGACGACCAGAGAAGATCCAGTCCGGAGTCTTCTTCCCTTGAGCTTGATGGGGATAACCAGCTCATCTTCTACAGCCAGAGGATCCTCTTCTTGGTCGAAATCGCTGCACACTGCTGTAGTGGTCCGGATAGCCACCTGAAGAGCCTCTCCTGTTTTTAAGGAGCGCACCTTTTATTCCTTGTCGCTGCTGCCGGCTTCATTCCTGTGTGGTGCAGAACCCTCCAGACGTCCTCCTTCGCACCGAAGCTCCAGGAACCGTGGGTCTGCAAAAAACTACCAGGAACAACTGCCGTGGCACCAGCCTCTTCATTGAATAAGGTACTGTGTCCTGCTTGAGGAATCAGGGTGAATCCCTTTTCTTCATCACCAAGGCTTGCCCTGGTCTTCCCTCCTTCTTATAACTTTTGCTTCCTCGTTTGACAATATCTAAGTACTCCTGGCTACGTTAAATCGTGAACTGTTCGACTGTGTGATCCTCGGCAACAGAAATGCGGTTCCACTTGACACTGGCTCCGGCCTATTGACTCTTGAATTTTTGTCTAAGAGTGTTCTCTGGTTCTGACTGTCTTGACAAAAGTATTGCCTATGATTTTTACCCCCAACTTTCTCTGGGTATCTCAGGTGCTAAGTGTGTTGTGCCTTGGTAACATTTCTTGCCGGGGATATTCGTTTATTTTATAAGACCGAACTGTCAAAGTGATCGCAAGTGTATTCCCGGTAACGTCTTTTGTTTCGCAACACCGGTCCGCTAAAACACAGGGTCTTACCTCGAGCTATACTGTACAAAGTGAATTGGTTAGTTGTAGTGTATTTTATGTGTAGTTTTTGAATAGAAGTGTTGTGTTTATAACAAATGGTTTAAAAATAAATGTACTTATATTTTTTACCTGCAACCTTGAGTCAGTGTTTGTTTGAGTCACCGTAATTGTGGTCCCTTTGTGTAATCTCTGCTACTGCTCATATACTCTTGAGATAAACCTGGCTGCTCCGCCACTGCTACCACTCTGACATAGTAGTACAGGCTTGTACCAAAGGTAAAGCTTGTATGCCACCTATGGTCTTAATTGGGTGTAGTGGTCCCTAAGGGCACTGCACAGGATTCTGCCTAACAGGAGCGACGCTCTTTTGAAGAGAGCACTTAGAAATAAACCACTTGCAAGAACCAGCAACTGTGACAGGTTTTGCTATATGATTAAATCAAGTGCTCAGTATCACACATTTTAGTTAAGGGGTGACGCTGGGATTTGAGTCCAGTCTGCAGTATGAGCACTTAACATTATTTCCCAGTTGTTCTTGTGTACAAAGGGGGTAATTACCTCTGAATAGTTGACTATCATATACTACAAAAGTTCATAAGTCACATAATAAACCAACTTGCAAAAAGTACAAATACAACTTATAGAAACATGCTCTGCAAAGGATGAACGTGTGTAGCATTATTCTCTGCATCGTGCGTGGAGGTCTACATGTATGTCAGAACCTGACAAAGCTCATACTACTCTTTCACCCAGTCTTGCTGGGATGTTATTCATGACAGACACCCACCCCCACTCTTTATAATCCAGTCCCTTACCCACCCTATCCCCAACCTCTCACTCTACGCCGTCACTCCCTGCCCCACCACCCCCTCTCACTCTCTCCTTTATCGCTCACATATAAGCCAGACCCAGCCCAAACCAAACCAGACAAGACCATATGTCCCCTGCTCAATCTTCGATGGCACCCCCTCTCAATGGGTTCTTCCATTCCCCTGCGTGTTCTAGTGCACCCCCCATCGCATCCTCCTGTAAAACTGTGAACGCTCCACCTTGCACCCCAGTCCCTGTAAATGCAAAGTGCACCCCAGTCCCCGTAAATGCAAAGTGCAATCAAGAGCAGTAATCGCAAAAACCACTTGCCATCAGGGGTGGGGGTGGAGGGGGCGTATGACGTGACTTCCTGTGACATCGCCGGGTGTGTGACGTCACTTCGCTACCCTTGAGGTGTGGTGTTTGGCCGCCAGCAACTGCTGTCAGTACACACAATAGGATTGGAAGGGCTGTGTCGGATATTGGGGGGGGGGGAGGAGGGAGGGGAGGTAGTACCAAGGGTAATGATAGATATTGTGTGAGGGTCAGGCCACCCTTAGCCCCTCTTAGTCAGAGTGAGGCAGTTCCACTTCCCCTTTACACATGTAGCTGCATTCCCTAAATACCTGGCATGTCCCAACGTGTGCCTCCTCTCCCTTAAACACACCCTTCCAACGCGCCTCTGCATACTCCCTGGCCTGGAGTCACGGTGCAGTGCGGGCCTCCAGCTTCTTATGCCTGAACCACCTACACGTGCACTCACCGGGTGTCAGGGCTCAGGACCGTGCACTCACCGGGTGTCAGGGCTCAGGACCGTGCACTCACCGGGTGTCAGGGCTCAGGACCGTGCACTTAGCGGGTGGCAGGGCTCAGGACCGTGCACCTACCGGGTGTCAGAGCTCAGGACCGTGCACTTAGCGGGTGTCAGAGCTCAGGACCGGGTGTCAGGGCTCAGGACCGTGCACTCACCGAGTGTCAGGGCTCAGGACCGGGTGTCAGGGCTCAGGACCGGGTGTCAGGGCTCAGGACGGTGTCAGGGCTCAGGACCGTGCACTTAGCGGGTGTCAGAGCTCAGGACCGGGTGTCAGGGCTCAGGCCGTGCACTCACGAGTGTCAGGGCTCAGGACGGGTGTCAGGGCTCAGGACCCGGTGTCAGGGCTCAGGACCGGGTGTCAGGGCTCAGGACCGTGCACTTAGCGGGTGTCAGAGCTCAGGACCGGGTGTCAGGGCTCAGGACCGTGCACTCACCGAGTGTCAGGGCTCAGGACCGGGTGTCAGGGCTCAGGACCGGGTGTCAGGGCTCAGGACCGTGCACTTAGCGGGTGTCAGAGCTCAGGACCGGGTGTCAGGGCTCAAGACCGTGCACTCACCGAGTGTCAGGGCTCAGGACCGGGTGTCAGGGCTCAGGACCGGGTGTCAGGGCTCAGGACCGGGTGTCAGGGCTCAGGACCGGGTGTCAGGGCTCAGGATCGTGCACTCACCGGGTGTCAGGGCTCAGGACCGTGCACTCACCGGGTGTCAGGGCTCAGGACCGTGCACTCACCGGGTGTCAGGGCTCAGGACCGTGCACTTAGCGGGTGTCAGAGCTCAGGACCGGGTGTCAGGGCTCAGGACCGTGCACTCACCGGGTGTCAGGGCTCAGAACCGTGCACTTAGCGGGCTCAGAACCGTGCACTTAGCGGGTGTCAGGGCTCAGAACCGTGCACTTAGCGGGTGTCAGGGCTCAGGACCCGTGCACTTAGCGGGTGTCAGGGCTCAGGACCCGTGCACTTAGCGGGTGTCAGGGCTCAGGACCCGTGCACTTAGCGGGTGTCAGGGCTCAGGACCCGTGCACTTACGGGTGTCAGGGCTCAGGACCCGTGCACTTACCGGGTGTCAGGGCTCAGGACCGTGCACTTAGCGGGTGTCAGGGCTCAGGACCGTGCACTTAGCGGGTGTCAGGGCTCAGGACCGTGCACTTACGGGTGTCAGCGCTCAGGACCGTGCACTTAGCGGGTGTCAGCGCTCAGGACCGTGCACTTAGCGGGTGTCAGGGCTCAGGACCGTGCACTTAGCGGGTGTCAGCGCTCAGGGCCGTGCACTTAGCGGGTGTCAGGGCTCAGGACCGTGCACTTACCGGGTGTATCCGTGAGCACCGGGTGTCAGGGCTCATGGGAGCTGTTCTGAGAGTTCTTTTCACTGCTGGAGCCAACACTGAGAGGGACTTGCGGTGCTATGCGTGGGGGGTGTGGCGGGGCACAGCTGGGGGCGGCCAGGCCATTAGCTCCCGCTTCCTGACCCCCGATTGGCTGCCGCAGCCCCGGGAGTGCCGCAGGTAAAGGCGGGACTACAAGTCCCAGAGTTCCAGGCGAGGGCCGCTGTTTCCCACGGCCCTCCTTTCTGCCATCGTCCACCTCTCCGGCACAGGTGTGGCCAGGGCATTGCATCTCCTTCCAGACTCGCATATCCCAGGTGCTTTCTCCCTTCCATCATGCATGCTTCCTCCTGCTCGCGCCGGCGCCTTCACATGTAACACGTGGCATTGAGGTAACATCCGAACAGGCCTCATTTCACGTGATTTACATATCACCGTCTATGGTTCTTCCTCGGGAATTTCGGGGACTTTGCAAATATTCTAAAGAGTTGCCGGTGTAACGTCACATGTGGCATTGGGCGACCCACCCAGGAGTAGGAAAATCTGACAGCCTGGCCTGTCATTTTTTCGGTATCCCTACATATTATCCCCACCAAAAATATCGCCGTATATAAGGTATGCTTGTCTCGCCATAGGCGATATTTTTGGAGGGGATAATTTGTGGGAGCGGGGGTTGCTGGGGTGTCCCCCCAACATTTAAAAAGAATACTGGGGTTGCGAGGAGCGTCCGCTGCAGGGTCCATGGCTCAATATCGCCGCAAAAATACGGCAATATTTATGTATCGCAATATTTTTGTGTGGATATTAACACATGGAGCCATTCTTTCCTACCCGTCAGAAAATCCTACTGAGAGCAGGCATTTGCCCGTGTACCGGGAAAGTTGGGTAAGTGGAGTAAGAGGTTATGGAAACAATTCCTCTTTTTTCAGTTTGATGACAAACCCAAGTGGATTGAAACTTTTTGGGTCACCGTACTGCCTCAAAGTGCATTTTTAAGGATGGCAGCTTGCGCAACCTCTATATGCCCCACCACTGCTTTACTATTTTGATCATTAGTATTGCGAAGACACAATACAAGGACATGATTGTTGACGGCTATAAGCTCAAACAATATTCAACTTAGAGATTTGCCAACAGGTTGAGCTTTGTCTGCACCTTTTCTGGCAACATGTCACAGCAGTACTTTACATATTGAAATGTCCATGTCATTGGAAATGTTATGTTATGTTAAAGGTAGTTATATAGCGCACCATCGCCAATGGAATTGGTCCCCAGGCGCTCTGGCGTATCTGTAAACGGATGAGGGGGGGTAGTGTTAGTCGAGGAGGAGGGGAGTAGAAGAGTGGGAGAAGGCGTGTGCTGTTGGCAGCTTCAGCTCGGTAAACACCGAGTGCTGGGCTTTGGTGCAAGTATCGGATCGGGCGAGGCCTTGTGTGCTGTAGGTTCTCTAGTGTTGTTGATGCGGTGTGGTAAAGTGCGTGGGGATTGCTGGGATAGAAATGGTTTTGTGAGTGGGTTGAGTATGCAGAAAATTGAGGGTTGGGTTAGTGGGGTCTGTATCCTGGTCCAGGTACTTCTGGTTCCGTTTGGAAAAATGCCACGACCTCCGCACACATAGGGTACATATCTGCATGCAGGTGTGCACTCACTTTTTTATAGCTCGCATGTAGCCGTACAAGAGGTTGCAGTAATGGGGTACACTAATATGGATGAGAAGAGAATTCAGGGAAGGACATAGAGAGAGGGGTACAGGGAAGGAAAGCCGACCGCGGCTTCATTGATTTGTTGGTGGCTCTGCAGCTGTGCTCCTGCTGAAGCCATGTTCCTGTGAGGGCACTGCCTCGCTGATGCCATGCTCTGCCCTCTTCTGCCGAGGTCAGTGCAAGGCAAAGCCTGTGGTCTGTGCAGCTCTCTGCACGCATGCGCAGGGACCTCAAGTTTACTTTCGCTCAGGCCTGCATGTCTCTGGGACGCAAGGTCTGCACAGGCACAACTTTAGCCACCAGGGGCATCACGCATCAATTATGTATTGGGTGCAGTCTGCGTGCAAGCAGCGGAGAGGAGGCAGGGAGTGAGACAACAGCCATTGGAACGCTTCAAATACACACTCGAGGCCATCACAACCAGCATTCCCTCTTAAGAACATCCAGCCCCTCCGCTCCATCTACACACACACGTCCATCCCATCCTCGATGGCCTCTCAAATTCACACACTATACAATCACTCGCTGGCGTATTTTCAATGACACCAAAAACTCACTTTGAAACCCTTCCTTCTCGACACCGATAAACCCAGACCCTAACAACTATTATTCGAGGCACAAACGACAATATACAGAGGCAACGCATTTGCCTCCTAAAGACCCCTACACTGTTGTACTCACCGGTGTTACATCAAGCAAATAACCCCCTCTCACACAGAGACCTTCAATCTATCAAAGAAATAACCCACCTAGCAATCTCCTCTGCAAGCGTCCTAACATCTCACTCTAAAAACACAAACTATCCATCTCCTTCCGTACACATCAACACCTCCAACGGTACAGACCCGTCTATCCACCACCAAAACAATTAACTGCAGTTCTTTCGCACCCACACAGCATACCCACTATTTTCTCTAAACTGTTCAGCATAAACACTTTACACCCCAGACTGCCTCGTTGTAACAAGCTCACAATCCGTCTGCATGCAAACCCCACCACTGGTCTCACAAAAAAGCCGAACTCGGCCAAGTCACCCGATGTTTCCAGCAACTGAGCGCTAGTTACCCTCATTAATATAATTGCCACCTGTTGAACACATCACAATTCCATACACCCACCCTCCCCACATCTCTCCTCGTCAAGCTTAGCCACTTCGCGATCACCAGCTGCACAAATGCCATTTAATTTCCCCCAAAAGTCCCATCCTCTCGTCCTTCACTACATGAACCCCCTCCAATACGAGACACTACCATCCCCCTGGTCACATATACCCTGACCGCCTAGTCCTTCCAAGTCACACCATAGCTATCTACACACCTTCATAACCCTCCAACAATTCCCTTGATTACTTGTGAACTGATTCACCCATTACCCACCTACTTGGTGCTGGCAGCACGAGCGCCTCTAAGACAACCCCCATTTCAAGGAAGCTCCTCCTCTTCAAACCATTACTCCATCCAACCCTCTCGCTAACAATCACAACTTACAACCATACATACAACCCAAGCTCTCCTCTTCCTTTCACCACCTCCTGCTGGTACTATCCTTCTTGAAATGCATCCACCTGGCCCCTCGTTGTACAACGCCTCCCCCGCCAAGACTGTCACTAACGAAAGGAACATATAAGCCACCTCTGTTCGTCTATCCACCTATACCCTCGGTACATACTTCTACTTTCCATCTCTTCCCTTCTTCCCTTCATTCACCCTTCCACTTACTCCTGCCAGCCAAGGTACAGGCCTCACCCATTCCCTCTTCTCCCCCCCGCTGCCCTCTACTCTGTTGCGCCTCTCTCGTATTCTTAAGCCCACTATTCTAGCCTCCTCACTCCCTACCTCCTCCCTTGTCCCCGGTACGCACCGGCCTTCTTCTCTCTGCTCTTCAGAATGAGACAGTCGCCAGTGCAGATATCGTACTTTAAAAACAGGGAAAATAGAAGTAGCGTTTAATGAAGGTAGTCATGGCCCTTTTTTGAATTTGTAACGTTCATGGTAAACATCGCATATCTACTTAAAATGATACATAAAAGAATAAACTGTCAAGCACCAGCACACACAGGGTCAGCGACGAGGCGGGCCCGATGCCACCGAGGTCAGGGGCAGCACCTGGCAGCCCTGTGAGGCCTTCGCCGAAGAGCCAGACGCTCTGCAGGTAGCCGGATTTACAGCCCCCACGCAGGTTTTTGTTATGAGCGGGACGGGGCTATCCAGAGGGCGCATTTAATGCAAAAGTTAGAGAGCAGACCAGACTTTTTGGAACACTTCCTTTAACTTTAATATTTCCAATATATCTTCTATCGCACGCGATGCAGAACGGCACCACCCGACTGCTTTCACAGGGGGAGCAGGAGCTGTGCTTTATTTGGCTTTCAAAAATGCATATACATAGCCCATCTGAGCGCCGCTTATTGAGGGGGCGAGCTGAGGAGACTCTGCCCCCAATGCTTCACTACACACAAACATCATAGAGGCAATATGCCCTGGTCTTTCTACAGCACAATTCCAACCATGGAAGTGACTTTTGAATAAGTTGCCATAAGTAAGCAAAATGGGAAACAAAAGCAAATGTAAGTTATTTAAGAACAAACTTACCTGGAAAGGCAGCAGCAGTACTACTCAGGGATTCTACACCTTTCACCGTCCAATTCAGCAAACAAAGAGGGCTACTACTCCCCAAACCTGTGCATATAAACATTTCCCTGCCTCCCACTATCCAGCCTTGCCTCTGGACAGCCCCTCACACCTTGCCCCAGTATTCAGCCAATGCCCTTCTGCCATCCTCTTCACCCCAGCATGCCCTCCCTTTTATCCCACTCTCCCATTTGCCAGGCGCCCCTTCCCCTTGGAGCTGCCTGCATCCCTTCCCCCCCAAGCCGGTGAATCTCCATGGCTGGTGGGGGCTCACCACTAGGTGTTAGGTGTGGGGGCCACCAAGAGGCCAATGTGGACAGGTCTGCATACAGACTGGTGCAGCAGAGGTCCACTGCACACTTTACATAGCGCTACAGGCTTCTGCATTTTGGAGCTCGTAGTATTTATTATATGTCAAATTTAATCTGGAACTCCAAGTTCCAGGGTGCAATGCGCGGTTGCCTAAAATTATAGGATCGTCCTACCATTTCATACACCATGAGGAGAAACTGTACGATTTGGTCACAGAACAAGTGTGTTGATAATTGTCCAGTAATCAGGGTATCTGCAAAAAAAAGATGTTTTTCGAGTGGACACCATTGTGTTACCTGACTGGCATACTTTTGTGTTTGTGTTCAGTGGTTTGTGAAAAATAGTGGTAATTCTGCTACCACCCAGGTGGCAGTAATGGAATTACCACTTTTTGCCGTGCCACTGAACTTGTAATGAGGCCCTTAAAGTGTGCTGCTTTCAGCTCTGTTGGGTGTGTGGTGTGCTCGGTCGAGCTATGGGATGCTTGTGTGTGCTATGGGATGCTTGTGTGTGCTATGGGATGCGTGTGTGAGCTAGGGGATGCGTGTGTGAGCTAGGGGATGCGTGTGTGAGCTAGGGGATGTGTGTGTGAGCTATGGGATGCATGTGTGAGCTAGGGGATGCTTGTGTGAGCTATGGGATGTGTGTGCGAGCTAGGGAATGCTTGTGTGAGCTATATGATGCTTGTGTGAGCTAGGGGATGCTTGTGTGAGCTAGGGGATGCTTGTGTGTGCTATGGGATGCTTGCGTGAGCTATGGGATGCTTGTGTGAGCTAGGGTTTGCTCAGTTGAGGCAGTGGGCGGGCATCAAGAAGATGCAATCTAGGGTGGTGTGTGATGTCTTGAGAGGAGCCTGTACTGGAATGTAATTGGGTGCTTGGCTATACAGCTCGGGTGAGCTTATGTGGGTGGGTGGGCTGCTGGCATGAGCTAGGCTGGGTGGGTGCCGTGCTGGGGTGAGTTACGGTGGGGTGCTTGGATGAGCCACAGTGATGTTGTTATTTGCTCTAGTGTCCTAGGGTGGGTGGGTGATGTGCTGTGATAAGCTATGTAAGTTCGTTAAGATGCTGGGTGGCTAGGTGTGATGCTGGAAATGAATCGGAGGGACAGGGCCTCTGTATCCTTGTCCTTTACTGCCTTTTATCATGTGTTCTGTTGTGTTTTCCATGCAGGAGTTCATGTGGGACTCCTGGCGGTGCAGCTCTCCCTCCTTTGGTTTGGTGAACGGACCATGGGATACCCTTATGGCACCCATGGGTAGGGGTACAGCCCTGTGCCCCTAGTGTATGTTTTTGGACACCTGTGTGTGACCCACAGAGCAGGGTACGGGCTGGGGGCAGCTCCGCGCTGAAATGACTAGTGCCCCGAGCATCCTCCATTTTGGGATGCCCAGGCCGGGTCATTGGAATCGGTAGATTCCTGATGGAGACAAAATGGCCCCCATGGCCTCTTGCCTTCCACCACCTGTTACCCTGATCTTCCCAAAGTCCCGGAAAGCCCTGCCTCTGTCCCTTCCCCCTGACTGGCTGTTGGGTGGAAGTTCTGTATATGGTAGTGTGGGGAAGTGCCGACCAGACTGGCTGGAGCCTTCTCAACGACCGTATGTTGTGGGTACACCTGTGGGTGGGACCTGGGTGAATGGAGTGTGTGACGAATATACATTCTATGTTGTGGCTGTCTAGTACCTGGTATTTGACACAATGGTTGAGACAGCCCTGCTCGAAACTGGTTTGAATGCAGCTTGGAGTGTTGAATGGCTCGGTACTTGTCCCAATGCACATAACTTGTTTTGAGTGTCTGGAGAGAAGTGAATGGCCTGAATACCTTGTGTGCCTGATTGGCTGCCTGCCTGCATGAATGCCCGTAGTCGTGATTGGATGCTTGAGTATGACCCAGCGGAATGAATGGGAGATCAACGGTATATCTGGGGACCTCTCACTGCTAGGAATCGTGTTCAGAAGCTGAAGTCCACTACGACGAGTAACTGGAGTGAAGCTTAACCTTGAGCCCTGCTGGACGAGAAGAATTGCTGTTGCCCTCCTTCGCAATCGGAAAGCTTCTACGCTTCAAGAACTGACCCAGAAAGGACCTGGTAAGGCGCCCTCATCCCGAGCTACGAGGGACCTTTGTGCACAGCTGATCTTTGCCTAACCTCCCTGGTAGACAGACCTTCGACAGGCTGCCAACCCGATACGGGGACTGCTGCGGAAACTCCAAGGAGAAGCGCCCGGACTGTTGTCCGCCACTGTCGACAACCGCCGTCGCTGACTGGAGCCACCGTGCTTGCATTGCCTAAGAACTTCATTGATCCACGGATGCTCTCGTCCACATCGTCGCCACTGTATCCTGCTGGAGAAGGCATCACCATCGACGCGCCGAGGTGCATCCACCGGTGGGTTTCCCGCCACCCAAAGACCACAGAGACGCCGACGACTCAATGCCCTTGCTGGGCCACAGTTCTTCAACTCTTTGCGGTCCAGAACTATCGATACCGAGGAGCCCTGCACGCCTCTTCCTGGCAGGACGTTTACGCTTCCCCGTCAACGATCACCACTAGGAATGACGCGGCCACTTCACCATTGTAGCTCGACCAGTTCTCCGTCGGACATTCGACGACCCGTTGTGAAAAGAGAAAAATAATATGAGGCCGGGAAACCCAAAGGAAACACACCAAACACCGGTTACAAAGGAACATACAAAGTACTTTATTTTAAGGTCAAGCAATGACAAAGTCAATGACAAATCGGATAGCTATCGGCCCTCAGTATTACACAACGAACTTCAACGGGGTTCGATGTATTCAGTGAGAGACTGTACATTGGGACATTCAGGCTTTTATACATTTCTCCAGCCTGTTGTCCAACCCCTTTGCGGGTTAACCATTCCATGAATGTATTACTGGTCTAGGGTCTCTGCCAGGTCAATATTCTAATATATACATCAGTATGCACATAGATCAGTTCCGTTAATACAGGTAATCCATTTACACGCAGATCAACAGAAGGACAAGGTCTCAGTTCACGACCCTAACAAGTGGCCTATAGGCAAGTTATACATTAGCTGTACGGAGGTCAAGATGACCTAGATTCTATTCGGAATGGCATCGTCCACCATTTTGATGTACAGGGTGACTTTTACACAGCAAGAGAACCTAAAATGGCGGTTTGATTCAAGATGGCGGCCTACATCAATTTCTAAGGTCAAGACCTTGCCGTAGAGAGTTATTAACGGATAGTTTTAAGCAACTTGGCGTAGGCCAATATACATACAATCGTTTACAATAGGAGGCATAATTTAATATCCAGTTTGACAAACCCTCCTTTTGGCCTATGCCAAGTGCTAAGACTACTTCTGATCTCCTTGCAAGTAACTCCATACGTCATCGTCCATACACCCTGAATCGCTGTCAGATATCTATGGCCATTAGGTCATTCACTAACATCTCTCTTAACACATACTCCTTGGAAGTTTTATCCGGGGCATATACTTTATGTCCTATCGTACCTATCGCCTGAGCACAACATCCCCCTAGCATCGAACATATACTAGGCAGACATTGGATATAACAACAAAGGAATAGCAGAACTCCCAAAATGATCAACAAAACTGAAAGTACCTTCCAACCCAAGATCGCAAGAAATCCCAAAACAAGCACTAAGATTCCAGTTCCCCTCGGGAACATGCACTTCTGAGCTAGGACGTGCAGATTCTGAATTGCTTTGAAAAATGGTTGGGGAGGAGTCTGGTACGAAAACACAGCAAGCGACCCCACTAATTTACATACTCCACCACGTTCAGCCAGAATGACATCTAATGCCATCCGGTTCTGGAGTGCTACTAATCTTATCGCTTTCTGCTCTAATGTCATGTTATAGAGTATATCTGGGGTCCGGTTGATGGTTCTCTCCAGTACTCTAGCTAGTCTCCTGATGTCTTCGGAATTTGCTATCTGCCCCCAAAATGGCACAACTGATTTTGCTATATCTCCCATCACTTGTGCGGGGGTATCACCATTCTCGTCCTGCTGTGGACGAGCCTTTGAAACTTCCAAAGTGCTTGCTATGAATACCCCAGGTAAAAGGATCCCTAAATAACAGGTTCCCTGCCAATCCCTGGGCAACCATGGAAATGCTACATTACCGCAAACGAAATAGACAGGTTCGCCTACATACAAAGGTCTGTTTTCCCCAGTCAAATTTGCAACGTTGGCACAGCCTTTAAAATCTCCCATTGACCGGG